>JALIGW010000049.1:2705000-2847500 GCA_023053685.1 Diadophis punctatus similis | reverse complement strand
CTCAACATCTGATGCAAATACCTTACTTGTGGCATTTGTGTGGTGAATCATCACATATGCTGCCATTTGCTTCCTTTTGCTCTCATTGAGGATGATGCTCGTGTGTTGGAATACACTAGTCACTGCTTTGCTCCAGTACCCTTCCTCCTGAGGTAATTGAGGGATTGTATCTAGCTAGTTCAGCCCAATTCATGAAAAATTGTTTTGAAAGATTTTCTAGGAAAGGGCACCTATTCACTCAGGCTTCAGCAGGACATTTGGGGTATGTACTTGTAAGGGTGATGGTGGAGCAGCAACACAACCCTACTAAAGGTACCAGATGAAGCAAGTCCAAATGTCATGGACTAAGCACACAATGGGATGGAAGAAATGGCATGCCCTTACTGCAGGAAGCTTTCTCTGAATATAACGCTTACCTTACTTCATCTCAATCTGCTCAGTTGCTGCTTGATTTAAATAACATCGCTAAATCTTTTTAGCTGGAAGCTCAGTGGTAAATATCTCCAATATCTTCTTTCTCAGCCTTGAGACCATCTGCTTAGATTTTCTAAGCAAACATGCTCAGGTAGCAATAGTGGATCTGAAATAAACAACAATGGAAGCAAGAATGACAATTTAGTCAATACTAAACGCTTTTTCCTCAACAAAATGTGTCCAGTCATAATGATCAGGCTTAGAACTTAGTGCCATGGGAAAATGCCACAATTTTCCTGTTTGACATGATTTCACTAGAAAATACAACAGAGACAAAAACATATTCAATTATTTTTTCCTTCTGAGCATGCACAGAAGCAGAGTTCCGGTATCGCCATCTTTTTTTCAGCTTTTCCCCCCTTTTGGGGGATTTTTCGTTACTGCGCATGCAAATGCGTGCTTTGCATGCGCGCACCCATGCAGCGCGGGAGGGAGCGAACCAGCAGCAAGGTAAGTTGGAAGCCACCCTTGGTGGGAATGGATTCTTTGCAGAAATCAAATCATGATGTAGCTCAAACTTTTTCCTTTATTGACTGTTCAGCTAGTTTCAAAATCTGATCACAATTGTCTTTGATGATAATCTTAAGGAACATTTTGCAAATGTGTTGGAGAACAGAACTGGAGCTTTCGATCTGAAATGTCATTGGTGCCTTGATTCAGAAAAACTCAAATCTATTTGCATGACATTATGGCAATGACATGGATGGATTTTATTGTAAGAGTTATTTCTAAGAATTATGTAGAGAAGAAAAATAAAAAAATATTTACTGGAATCTACCAAAAATTCTGTGACACTGCTGTCATTATATAACAATCAAATAACATTTTCATATCTGCATTTACATAACTTCAGGGGTATGGCCAGTCATCCCCTAACATTAGCATACTGGCAACAGAAACAAACTGCCTAAAGCCCAACGCTTAAAACTTTGTTAACTACCGTGAAGAATTTGTATATCATTTGAGATGATGTATGATGCATATATTTTCTTCTCAAGTGTTCATGACTTTGGAGCACATCCATCATAATATTAGTTCCACCTCTATAATTTGTACATAAAACAATTAGAATAGGAAGTGCAGATAATTTGGATTGTTGCACCTGAATTAAATTTTGTTTGGTTAATAATTATAATAGGTAAAACTTATCTTTCTCATATAAGAACATTAAACCTGGAACATACTAGTATTTCTGCTTTTAAAAATTCAATGTATTAAATTCAAGTCATTCACCAAAATGTCTTTTGTTCTTCTGGGCCCATGTCTATGGGGATTCTCAGTCATCCAGGTCACAGTTGTCACAAAGGTGCTTTTTTCAGGAGGCAACTGGTTTTTCTTTTGAAAACATTTCACTTCTCATCCAAGAAGCTTCTTCAGCTCTGACTGGATGGTGAGGAATGGAAGGATTTATACTCCTTGAAGACAGATGGTCATTTGCATTCTTTTAGAGAGTCCTTGAGGCCACCTGGAGGTTTATCTGTATCCTCAGGGTCACCTGAGTAGTGCAAATGGGTATGGAGCCTTCTTGGAATTGCTGAAAGGACTGTGTTGTAGACTGGAGATAGATGATGTTGTATCTGTCACCCTCTGTTGAGAGAGGGCTGTTTAATTTTGACATAGATGGCCTCTTTGACCCCTCTTTCAAACCAGGGGTCCATACAAGTTCAAAAAAATAAATACTCTCTTTACACCCACCCACACATGTCTGTATGTGTATATATGGGCGTGTATGTGTATGTATAGGTGTGTTTCTGTGTACCAGCCTCTCAAAGCAAACAAGTGTAGTTGCTTCCCACAAACATTTCTAGCCCTCAGGATGGTTGCTTCCACCCTAGGCTACCTGCATTTTTTTCTAGTGTGGTGGAAATATTTCCAGATAAAATATTGGGTTGCAGCCACATACCCATTTCTAGTTACTGAGTGTGCCACTAAAGTCAATATAGAGTCCAGAGGCATTTGTAAAAAGAAAGGTAACCCAAGAGGTTGACATTCTCCTTTACAGGAGCCAGTTTCCTGTTTAGGCTATCCAATCAAATCAATCTAAAAATTAAAAAGATTAGCTGAGGCAGGAAGCTGCTGGATGCCAAGGAAGTGGTCTCTAGATATATTAGAATAATGGCTTCTGTGTTAGGCTCTGCAGGATAATCATTTGCTCCCAACTTCAAATGATTAATAAGCAAAGAGCAAGCCACAGAACTTCTAATTCAGTACTTACAATCTCATCCAGCTCTAACATGCCATCAGAGATATGCAAGTATTAAAATTAAATTAGAAAATATTAATATGTCCTGTTATTATTTGACCCATTAAACAAAGATGATCAGAAAATAAAACAGAATCTTTAGATCATTTGAAGAATGGTTTAATAAAAAGATTTATTCCAAACTTGATCATCATAGTTTCCTAGCTCTGAAACAATGGGAAACTATGGTTAGTTGAAGATATCTTAGTTCAATCAAGGCATATAGAGAAGAGTGAGAGAAAAACCTGTATGGATCAGAAAAGTCCATAGTCCATGGTCCATAGTCTGAATTTATTATAAACTTAATTATCCAATAATCATGGAAATCTTCAAAGGGCAACTCAGAACTACCAAAAATAAGATAATGACTCAGGAAATATTGTTCATATTTGTCTCTCAACAGCCTCAAATATGTTAAATGAGAACACACCTCTTTCCCTAGTGTTTATTTCCTTTATATTCCAAATTTAGAGTAGAACTTCCAGAAAGCTAATTAAAGAATAGAATCAGCTGGGGAAAAGCAACCACAGAGAGAGAGAGAGAAAAAAAGAAATACCTTTAAGCGAATCCTTTTTTATAACTTGCCATTTTTTACTGTATACATTAAATCATCTTGTTTATAAATTATGTCATCGTTTATTTCACATGGACCATTTCTATGTAGCCACCAGCCTTCTCCTTTAAATCTCTGGCACCAATTATGTGCTGCCCTAAACTATCTCATTTCTGTGCTTTCTCCTCTCTTGGAGTGGGCTTTTGACCATAGAAGGAAGAGGGGAAATCCCAGTAAAAAGGATGAGGTGAATGCTCCCAGTGAAGGGAAACTGCCTGCCCCATCAGAAGAAACATTATACAACTGTCTGCATAGTTTCCCCACTGAAAATAATCATCCCTCCCTCAGCTCCTGGTCTCAAGCCAAGTGCTCCTCACTCCCTTATAGAAATTAAGCCATCAGAGCATCGTGGTTGCTGAATCATTTTCACAGTCACTGGTAATGGATCAGAGGAATACTACCTGAGTGGCTTCGCTCTGTCCCTCCTAATAGCAACTGCTTGGGGGTTTTAAGGAATGACTGAGCAAATGCAGAGTTTGCAACACTCAAAATATGGAGGGGAATATGGGATTCCCAGTGAAATACCATGTTCCCATTGACCAGTTGGAAGAAAGTACTGATCGGCTCAAACTGTTTTCAACAATTTAGTTTGGCGTAGAAGTGGCCTTCCACTACTTCCTTTATCATTCCAGCTCGCTTTTGCCTATTTTTCTTCAACTGTCTCGGCTTGCATGCCATGCCTCTGAATTAAATTGGGTTTTAAGTATTATTTACTCATTGCTTTTCACTAGATGAATGTATTAGAGAAGGTCTTCTTGAGGGCAGACTCAGAGCAGTTGTACCCACATAATACAGGAGAGAGAGAGAGAAATGGTAGCCCATCAGCTGTTATAATCACTTTGTGATAGAGGCTTCCAATAAGAATATAATTTCATTCTTCCAAAAAATTTACTGACTGCCAAATTATTATCTAGAAAGGATACCAACTGCTAGGTAATCTTATTTCCTACTAGGGCCTTGATCAAATGCTTACAACAGTGACCTAAAATAGGAAATATACTCTCAATGTACCGGTACTTACTTACATTTTAAGCTAAGTAAATATGAATGTATTGTTTACATCTAGCATTTATTTGAAAGAAGTATGTGGCCACCTATCTTAAGCAACTCTGGGCAGTGTATGACAATAAATGAATCTTTATAAAGATGGACGCTGGAGGGAGAGAAAGGGTTGAAATTTGCTACATCCCTAATCTGAAACATGAATTATTTCTGGGAGGGAGAATTAAAAGAAGGAAACAAAATTATAACAGAACTCAGGCTAGCCTTGCAGTACCACAAAAACAGAACTCCTGAGGGGAAATTTCCTCATGGGATTTTCCTGAGGAAAGTTAAAATTATAACTTGAAACATGGTTGAGGTTACACATGAATGCAGATGAGGAGACTTTGGGTCTTCCTTTTCTGTATACTATGAGGCACTGGAAGGGAGACATTTCCAGCAGTAACCAGAAATGTGTGCTTCCTGAGGAAGGCACACCATATTCTCCCTCTGTAGAACACACCAAGAGCTGTGATGGGCTTGACTAAGGCCTGCCTAAGCCACTGTGGTTCCACCTGGTCAGGTAAAAGCTCCTGGGATGCCAAAAACAAGATGGAAAAGCGACAGCATGGCTCCATTCTCTGATCCTGAAACTATCTTAAATGTAATTTCCTCAAAAGGCCATTGCAGTGATAGCCATTCCTTTCTCTTGCTCTTACTGCATCAACTCTTTGCACAGACAATAGTGGACCTGCATTTAGAAAAGTTTGCTCTGATAGGAATAGAAAATTTGTAGCTGTGCAGCAATTAGTGTACATCAGTTTAGTGTAGTGGTAAAGGTACCATGGTCTTCTACTACTATTAGATTGTGAGGTCTAGTCCTGCTTTAGGTATGATGACTTTGGGTTAGTTACTCTCACAGCCCAACCCACCTCACAGGGTTGTTGTAAGAAAAAACAGAAAAAAGGAGTATTAGGCATGTTTGTCTCCTTGAGTTACAGCTAGTCTTTGACCACAACTAAGCCCAAAATTTCCATTCCTAAGCAAGGAAGTTGTTAAGTGGCGTTTGCCCCATTTTTTTACCTTTCTTGCCAGAGTTAAGTGAATCACTGCAGTTAAGTGAATCATGAGGTCATCACATGACCCTGGGATTATGCAACTGTCAAAAAAACATGCCAGTTGCCAAGCACCTGAGTTTCAATCACATGACCATGCGGATGCTGTGACAGTCGTAAGTGTGAAACACAGTCATAAGTCACTTTTTTCAGTGGTGGTGTAACTTTGAATGGTCACTAAACGAATGGTTTTAACTTTAAGGACTACCTGTACTTATAAAGTAATAAAGGTGGAATAAAAATCTCCCGAATAAATTCCTAGCATCCCCAACCTTCCGCAGTGGGAGCTGCAGATTCTGGAAGTTGAACTCCACCTACTCTACAAGGCACTAATTATCTAAAGGTTGTCTTGATGGGAATTTAATACATTGCATTATGATTTAATTTGATGTGATTTGTTGAATAAGCCAGATGTTAGGTCAGAAACCCTACTTCACAACTCCATCATGCCAAGTCCCACTGCCGTGCATTTGATGCAAGTTAGCATGTTGTGCAAACCCCATTCTACTTGGTCTTTAAAGACCTCCACATTTTCCTGACAGGCAGTATAATTCAGCAGATCACCCGAGAACCAATTTAAAAAGTTGTCTTCAGTCTGCAGTTGCTCAGATGTTAATCTACAAGTTGAGTCATGAATACAACGGCAATTTGGAACCTCTGTAGCCGAACCGCATGAGATTATCTTTTGAGTAAAGTTTACATCCTAAGAAATGAGGACCCAGATTGTTGGGGGCAATATAAATATACATTGCTTAATGGTGTAAACCGCTTAGAGAGTGCTTGCACTGTGAGGCGGAATATAAGTCTCACAAATAAATAAGTAAATAAATAAATAAATGGGGTGCGTGTGTGTGTCCGCGCGCGCAAAAACATTGAGCATGTACTTTTTGTCCCAAACACAATGGCTTTTTGTGAACCAAGACCCCACCACAACTGTGTAGCTTCCTTTGGCCGCAGAAAAAGAAAGCATGCGTGCAAAATGGTACGCGGTTGGGGTGGTTTTTTAAAGCAAACAACCCTCACCGTCCCGCCTTTTTTCTACCTCTTCCCCACCCCACCGCTTGATCCGTCCGTTTATTTCTTGAACGCTGAAACTCGCAAAACGGAGGCTGGATGAGATTCCCGCGTCAGGATAAAGCGAGGTTTTCGGCTCCTCGAGGGTGACGTTACGGCGCTAGGACCCAGCAAGCCGGAGCACGCTTACACCTGTGCCGAAGGCGGCGGAGTTCCCCACCGCCTCGCCTGAGGTCGGCTGCAGGTGAGAAGTCAGGCAGGCAGGCAGGCAGTGAAACAGTTGCCCCTCCCTCCTTCCGAGACCTCGCCTGCTCCATCCCCCCCTGTTGCCAGCTCTGCGCGTGAAGTGGCTCCTCCGAGCCCGACCTCCTCTTAAGCTCTTTGCTGGGTGAGTCTCTTGGCGCTCTTCTTTGTGTTTCTCGGGGTCTGGCCGTGGCGTGACCTCTGGGAGTCTCGCCGGACTTCGGGGCGAAGGCTGGGAGGCGCTTTGCTCTGGTCTGGACGGCGCGCCGAGCCTGCAGGTTTAGCAGCGTTCCATTCTTGGAAGAAGCCGCGGTTATCTCGCGTCCCAGACGCGGGAGGGGACGTTTTGGGGGGGGGGGACTCACAAAATGTAACATGCGAGCAAAGTCGAGGAGCTCCGGCTTTTGGGGTTTCATTGGAAAGAGAAATATCCAGCCTACTCTGGATAACTGCATCTTTGCTCCTTTTTTTAAGTTTTCTTTCGCTTCCAACCCACCCTCGGAATCTAAAGATTTAATCCTAGCCTGCCACCGGACGACTAGGCTGAAATAGTCGGGGAACCGAGTTTACTTAGTTTATTGGCCTGTGGAGGGGGGAGTCGGGATGGCTTACAGTTGAGGAAAAAGTAAATCGTTTTTAGTCTGTGTTACAATTTAAGTGCCACCCTTCTAGATTGGGGTTTATTTTTGTTCATTTCCTTTATTACTTCCTACAGTACTTCAGTCTGCTTTCTCACTGCCATTTTGTTCTCTTTAAGACGACTTTTCCCAACCGGGTGCTTTCCAGATCTATTGGGATAGTAAATCCCAGGAATTGTAATTTGGGGGAGGGCTGCTTGAAAATAACTCAAACTGGGGGGGAGAGGGGAATGGTACCACTGAAACAATTCATTTCAGGTCCCAGCCCATCAGAGGAGTGACTGGGGAATCTAACAGTGCAGTTAGGTGTTAAACTTGAAAGCCTTAAGATGATTTAAAGGAAGTAAGGTGCTTGGTAAAGGTGCTTGATTGCTCAGCTCATTCTCTGAGGAAGACCCTAATTCTGGCTGTCCCTAACTCTAACCCTGCCATCACAACACTACTGCACTAGGACCTCACCACTTTCTTTGGGTGACAGGGTTTTAAACGATGCAAGCTGGTGCAAAAGAATGCTTAAGCTGAAGTAGAATAAATTCAATGTGGGTATGCATGATTTGCCTTGATTTTGAAGGGTGATCTGTAGGATTAGATCTTGGATGGGAGACAACTAGGAAATCCTATGTCCGTAGAAGAAACTGGTTCATTGAAAACCATCCTGGAAGAAGGCATTGCCAGACCAATTCTATATTATTGTGAAGAAAACTATATATGCTATGTAGTTGCCTGTAATCAAGCCCAGCTTAACTGGTGGTCTCTACCATTATACTGTAGGTATCACTTTTTGTTCTGTTGGCGCTGTGTTATTTGCCTTGAAACAGAGTCCTTTCAGCCCTTCATTAATATCAACTGCCATGTGCATCTAAATAATATGTTGCAAGCTCAAAAGTCCTCCAAAACTCAAAAAAGTTACTGGACTGTGTCAGTAATGGTTGAAAATCATGTAATTCTTTAATCTAGAAACAATGAACTCTAGATTTGTAGCAACTGGTTGTGACTTTCCAGTGGCATTATGAAACAAAACAGATTCTGGAAAATCATGTTTAGATAAGAGCTTTCAGATTTCTAGCAATAATTTTTGAGGAGGAAACCCTTGTATATATTATTATGGTAATTCTTACTTTAGGAAAACCATAAAGTGCAGGGAAGGTTGGTAATTATCACTACCCCTGTTAGAACGGAAGTGAGAAAAAAATAACTTGCTGGAAGCCACTAATCAGTTGAAGCAGGGCATAAAATGTAGACTTGAAGGTTCCGAGGGAGCCTATATGCTTTGGGATATCATGCAGCTATATCTTGACTTCTCTTAGATGAATCACAAGATTGGGTGGAATTATTGTTTTATTGACTCTTAGGCTTCAACTCTCCAGTCATGATGGGAATAGAAATAGTGTGTCATATCTGCCACTCCCCCATCCTATGAGCAGAGCAAAGTTTCTCAAGAGGAGACATTCCTATACTCTATACTGTATTTACAGTACAGGTCGCTAGAGGGAGCCAGTGAGTTAAAAGTCAGTCTGAGCCTGAGCTATGACTTGGCACTGGAAACTTTTACCAGCAGGAAAAATAGTTCGGGACACACAAAGTAAAAATAGCTAGTATTTCAGGTCTAAATCTTGCTCACCAAAGGGGATGTTTGAACAGAAGCATTGAGAGAAGTTGTGTCACTTCCTCAAGGCTGCTTGCATAAAATGAAAGTGAATCAATTGGATCTCCAACAGTAAACTAAGTAAAGCAAAAGGAACAGAATTGTCATAGACAATGAAACAATCCATCTTGCCTCTGTTCAAAGATTCAGCAGCTTCATCTATCACACTGTTCCCCCAAATTGCTACAGTCAGTGGTGGGTTGCTGCCGGTTTGGACCAGTTCTTTAGAACCGGTAGCGAAAATTTCCCGCCGCTCGCTGAACCGGCAGCGATGACCAGCGGTCTACGCTCCCGAACCGGTCCTCCAGTCACCGTGGAGTGTCAAAAAACCCTCTGCGCATGCACAAAGGCTTCTACGCATGCACAGAAGGTCATTTCCAGGAAGGGACGCACGCACACGAGCAAAACGTGCACTTCAGTCGCAATGCAAACTGGCAGGGAAGGTAAATCGAACCCACCCCTGGCTACAGTTGTAGGACACTATTTAGAAAATGTGGGGATCCCACAATTAATCATAAACCCTCTCTCTGTGCTTGTGTCTAAGAGTATGGAAGTTAACATTTGTTAGTGAATAAAATACTGGTAATAGGTGCAGTTGTATATACTTTTATACCTCCATTTACAAAGAGTTTTTAAAAATGAATGTCTTACCAAGGATGTAATCCAAAATTAAGGCTTTAATTACTGGTTGAGGCAGGGGCTGTGTTGGCAAGTGGACTCCAGTTAAAGTGGGTCATTACTGACACTGAAGATCAGCTCTGGCTTGTGAATTTGGGATGCTGCTATGAATCATCAGTGGCTCCACTTTGAGAATCTCTAAATTAACAGGTAATCCACATAGAGATGGTAGCATCACAGGAATGGAGAATCCTTCCTTTTAAATGTTAAATGTGTAACTAACATTAAAAAGTGAAATTGAAGATCTGGGGCTCTAATAATAACTTTTCTGTTTTGTGGGATTTTGTTTCATGTGAACCTACATAACTTCCCCTTTTTAAATCTGTTTTTGGCAGTATGTTTTATGTGTTTTACCAAAATGCATAACAAAGATAAACAGACTCAAGTTTTGGTTCCTTCTAATTTTCTTGGTTGAACTCTCCAGATGGTTTGACATCTACGTATTACAGGTAGTCCTCAACTTAACAATAGTTTATTTAGTGACCGTTCAAAGTTACAACAACACTGAAAAATCTGACATGGCCATTTTTCACAGTTACAATTTTTGCAGCATTCCCATGATCATGTGATCAAAATTCACATGCTTGGCAACTGGTTCATATTTATGATAGTTTATTTATTTATTTATTTATTTTTAATTTATTTATTTATTTATTTTTCAATCTTATAGGCCGCCCAACAGTTGCGGTGTTTTGGGTTCATGTGATCACCTTTTGTGAACTTCTGACAAGCAAAGTCAATGGGGAAGCCAGAGTCACTTAACAACTGGTTACTAACTTATCAGGTGCAGTGATCCACTTAACAACTGTGGCAAGAAAGGTCATAAAACCGGGGGGGGGGGGATTCACTTAACAAATATCTCACTTAACAACAAATTTTGGCCTCAGTTGTGGTCATAAGTCAAGGACTACCTATATTCCCTTTTCAAAAAATGATTCCACTCTCTATTAATAATTTTTACAAAACAGAGGGCCTCATAGTTATGATCATAAAGCAGGTCACCATGGGACTGGACCCTTTTTATGATCTTTTTTTGTGTGTGTGGTAGTCATAAAGCAAACTCACTGTTCACGATGGGGCAGGTTTAGCCCAAAGTAAATGTTGGTTTCCAGCAAAACTATAAATCATGGTCGATTCAGGGCTTGGATAAATATGGTGAATAAAGCTCAACTGTTAAAAGAGGAAGGACTATAGTATCTGAATTCGATTTGTCTGTATAGTCTTCATGGTAACAGTATGGAAATGAGGATGAGAATACAGTTTCTGGGTTGTTGTCTTTTCCCAACTTGCTGATCTACCGTATTTTTCGGAGTATAAGACGCACCTAGATTTTAGAGGAGGAAAACAAGGAAAAAAGCATTCTGAACCAAATGGTGTAGTAATATATTATTTAATAAAATGCCACTATAGCAGAATACTTTTTACAACCATGTATACTTTTTACAACCATGTACACTTTTTACAAACTTCAAACTTGATAGCTTTAAGACTAGTGGACTTCAACTCCCAGAATTCCTCCTCCAATCATGCTAGCTCAGGAATGGGAGTTGAAGTCCACAAGTCTTAAACTTGCCAAGTTTGAAGATCCTTGCACCCCTAACCTCTAACCCAGGGGTCTTCAAACTTGACAGCTTTAAGACTAGTGGACTTCAACTCGCAGAATTCCTCCTCCAGTCATGCTAGATGGGGTAATTAGAAGGCAAAAACACTCCAGTTTTTGCAAAAAACAGCCCATTTTTCACTTGTTTTTTTGCAAAACCAAGTCATGCAAAGGGTTTGGGAAGCCTGCAGAGCACTCCTAGGGGGTGGGGGAAGGCAAAAACGCCCCCATTTTTGCAAAAAATGCCCCGTTTTTCGCTCATTTTTTTGCAAAAATAGGGCATGTAGAGGGTTTGGGAAGCCTGCAGAGCATTCCTAGGGGGTGGGGGAAGGCAAAAACGCCCCCATTTTTGCAAAAAATGCCCCGTTTTTTGCTCTTTTTTTTTGCAAAAATAGGGCATGCAGAGGGTTTGGGAAGCCTGCAGAGCATTCCTAGGGGGTGGGGGAAGGCAAAAACGCCCCCATTTTTGCAAAAAATGGCCTGTTTTTCGCTCATTTTTTGGCAAAACCAGGGCATGCAGAGGGTTTGGGAAGCCTGCAGAGCACCCCCTAGGGGGTGGGGGAAGGCAAAAACGCCCCAATTTTTGCAAAAAATGCCCATTTTTCCCAAAAATTGGATGTGGGGGCGGGGCTTCGGGAGGCCCCAAAATGGCTGTATTCGGTGTATAAGACGCACCGACATTTCCACCCTCTTTTTGGGGGCAAAAAGGTGCGTTTTATACTCCGAAAAATACAGTAATCTACTTCCTGGGATTTTCTCATGGTCTCCCATCCCTGTAGCTAGGTCTGAGTCAAAACCAACTCAGTGCTGTCACCTGCTGATCTAGTTGATTACTACACACTGCTAACTGGCCACTTCAAGCAGATGATGTTGGTTTGGCTTGTGACCACAAGTTTCTACCCCACTTTTCTATTCTGGCAAGTACTCCTGATAACTAAAACTTAAAGAACAACCATTTATTTAAAATATTTTAATGGATGATAAAAGAAATATTAAAATATCTAATAATGCCCTGTCAGAAGAGAGAGAGATCTTTTATCTTGTTTCTAAATGCTGAAGAAAACAAATATCACCTTCTGAGGAGAACCAAGTTATGTTTTTCACATGATTTGCTATCTTTCCCAAAAATAAGTCTCCTCTCTTGGGCACAGTCAAAGAGGGATGCCTCATCATATCTTGAAATAATATGCAGTCATCCTATCAGTTGGCAGGAGTGTTCAGAGTGAGGACAAAAAAAACTAAGATGGGATCCCCAAAAGTGCTTTTTCAAAAGGCAACTGGACTGTTTTGCTTGAAGACATTTAGCTTCTCATCCAAGAAGTTTCTTCAGTTCTGGATGAGAAGCGAACCATTTTTTAGCAAAAAAAAAAAAAAAGCCCAGCTCTCTTTCGAAAATGCACCTTTGTGAGAGACGTGACCAGGATGACTGAGAATCTCCATAGATCAGTGTTTCCCAACTCTGGCAACTTGAAGATGCCTGGACTTCAACTCCCAGAATTCCCCAGCCAGCGAATGCTGGCTGGGGAATTCTGGGAGTTGAAGTCCAGACATCTTCAAGTTGTCAAGGTTGGGAAACACTGCCATAGATATTAAGAGGGGGCCATTATGGTGCAATTAAGCTCTGCCTGTTTTTTGGTGTGTCGTCTATGCAATAAAAGGGTACATGGTGACCACTATGTTCTCTTTTTTAATTGATAGATACTCCTGTTAATTGTCTTCCATGTGGTATTTAGATGATATTTTGTCTTTCATCCTACATGCCAAATTCTTTTGGGCCATTATTGATGTAAGAGTTTTAATATCAGGAGCTGTTGACCCAAAATTCAACAGAAATAAAACTAGTTGGGAAGGAAGACCACTGTAGTCACAATAGGCAGAGGCTGATGTCTTATGAATACCTTTTGAGCTATCTTGAACATTGTTGTTGTGACTAAATCTAAATTAAACGCTTGCCTAAAAATGATTCACATTTTTACACAGATGATGGCTAACTTGACAGCATCATAATATACCCCTCCCAAGATAGTTACTTTAATATGAATGTGACCAAACCAGCTTTCTAGTGTAATCCTGAGAAACAAAGTGTTGTCCCAGATTGAGGAAATATTTTTGTTGGGGGAGAATATATTCAGTTACATGGTTGCAAATATATATACAACATTTATAACCAATTCCCAAGGACGCTGAGCAGAGTATGAAAACTACCCACAAAAATAATATGCATAATAAATAAGTAAATCAGAACAATGTCTGAAAGAAAAGTCAGTCGTATGAGAAATTAAACTCAAATATCCCCAATTCAGAAGTGACAAAAGATCCCAAAAAATCTTAAACAAAATTATACATTCGGATCAAAATGGATTTTTACCAATGCGGCAGATAAAAAATAATACAAGAACAGTATTAAACATAATAGAATATTACGAAGCGCATCCAGAAAAGCAAGCAGCGCTTGTTTTTCTGGATGCGCAGAAAGCATTCGACAACGTAAATTGGCAATATATGATAGAATTGATTAAAAAAATGAAATTCGGCGATAAATTTGAAAGGATATTGGGGACAATTTATACCTCCCAGTCAGCCAAAATAATTATAAATGGTGGAATGACCAAATCATTTGAGATATTTAAAGGAGTACGTGAGGGATGTCTGATGTAACCTCTGCTCTTTATTTTGACACTGGAAATACTGCTTAATACAATTCGAAATAATCCGGAGATCAAAAGAGTCAAGGTGAGAGGTGAGGAATATAAATTGCAGGCATTTGCTGATGATCTAGTATTCTTTTTGGAAGAACCATTAGAATCAGGACAGAAATTGCTTAAAGATATTGAAGAATACGGAGAACCTGCAGGATTAAAAATTAATAAACAAAAAACCAAATTCTTAACTAAAAACATGACAATACAACAAATTGACAAATTGGAAAAGAAATTAGGCCTGCAAACAACAAAAAAATTAAATATTTGGGTATAATATTAACAAACAGGTGCTCATCAATAAAAAAGGACAATTACGAGAAACTAATACATCAAACAAGATTGGAATTAGAAAAATGGGGGAAACTACAATTATCTTTATTGGGACGTATAGCGGCAATTAAAATGAGCACATTACCAAAATTTTTATATTTATTTCAAACAGCCCCCGTTAAATTGGAGATGAAATTTTTTACCAAATTAAATAAAATTACCTCTAAATTTATTTGGCAAAACAAAAAACCAAGAATTAAATTAATAAACTTGCAAGACAACAAGAGCAGAGGTGGCCTCGGACTACCTGATTGGAAACTTTATTATAAAGCAGCATCCCTAACATGGGTAAAAGAATGGATTAATCTGACAAACAAACATTATTATTAGAAGGACACGATTTGCAATTGGGATGGCATGCGTATTTATGGAATGATAGAAATAAACAACATCAAAGCTTCAATAACCATCTAATTAGAAACTCCCTTTTGAAAATATGGTCTGAAATTAAAAAGAAACACTATCTAAAAATACCTAATTGGCTTTCCACCATTGAAACTATGACCTACCCAAATTTAATGAATTTGACAAAAGTAATCAAGTATAAAGATATTTTGACCGCATTTGGAAAATTAAAAAGTAGAGAACAATTGGCTAAGGAAAACATAGAAATTGATTGGTGGCACTACTTACAACTGAATTCGAGATACAAAAAAGATACGGAAGGAATTGGCATAGACACAGAAACTCAAAAATTGAATAAAATATTAATAGGACCAGAAGAAAAATTGGTATCAAAATTATATAATTACTTATTGGAATTTGACAAATTTGAAGACATAGTTAAAAGTCCGATGATAGCATGGGCTAAAAATGTAGGTCACAATATACTTTTGGCTGACTGGGAGAGGACTTGGGACATAAATTGCAAAATAACAAAATTGACAGCTTACAAAGAAAATTATTATAAAATGTTTTATAGGTGGCATTTGGCCCCAGCAAGATTGGCGAAAATATATCCAAATTTGAATTCGGCTTGTTGGAAATGTAAAAAAGACGTAGGTACCTTCTTTCATATGTGGTGGACGTGTCCCGAAGCGAGACGTTACCGGAATAATGTACATAAATGGCTAAGCAACATTACAGGAAGAACAGTGGAACACACCCAGGAACTCTTTTTATTAGGAATCATAAAAAAGCAACATCCCAGGAACATACAATATCTGATGCTACATATTATTACAGCGGCAAGAATTGCGTATGCGCAATATTGGAAGAACAGCCAAATACCCCCGGAGAATATATTATTGGACAAAATTTACAAATGTGCAGAAATGGACAGATTGACTATTGAACTCAAAAATCAAAATAATTCGGACTACTACGAAGTATGGTCAAAATGGTACGAATGGGTCAGAAAAGATAAAGGATTGAGAAACAAGGCTACATGAAAAAGAAGGTGTAAGATTGTAAATATGTGGAAATAGTGTATAAGTTTTGTATAAGCAAAATAATAGATGTGAATAGGTGTAGATCTGTGTTATGATATTGTGATGCTTAAAGTTGAAAAATAATAAAAAAAATATTAAAAAAAAGAAGTGACAAAATGCCATTATCTAAAGAGAACGAAGGAAATCCATTCTTGCTGGAATTGATAAGGAAAATTAAGTGGTGGCGACTTTTTTGACTCCCCAAAAGAACAAACGTCTCTACCTATTTATGCTTCTTTTATGAGAAAGAGTAGTTAATTGCAATCAGTCGCTTTTCTGAGTGTACATTTGGAGTTATAAATCCTCAGGCTAGTTCCCTTGATAATGAGATGATGAGGATTAAATTTAAACCCATCAGAATTAAATGCTGATTTCAATGCTAACAAGGCAGCTGGCTTCCAAGACTTGGTATCCGTTAGCTGTCCAGAGATCATGATCTCTTAAATAAGGCATCGGCTGATAAAATACAAAATTTGTTGGTTTGCTTCCCTTTTTGCTGAAGAGGGAATAAATATCATGCAAGGAACAAATGGGGAATGGCAGGGAAAACAGGGAAATCTTCATCAATACCTTGAGCTCTTGGTTTTCATCTCTTTCATAAACATGTCTCAGATTGCCTAGTCATCATTTGGTCGGTTTGGTTTTAAATAATCTTAGAATGCATTACAAGCCCTGTTTTTTATTTAATGTAAGCACAGCCAGTTCTGAGTTGTTCAACAAACACCGTGCGATGTTTGAACCAAGTCTGAGTCTTAATGAAAATAATTCCTGTGGAGAATCATGAGGGAAACATTTAGAACAGTTGTAGTGTCCTAAGGCGGAACTCCTCAATCAGATACCTTCCAGGTGCGCTGGATCACAACACCCAGCTGCATGCTTGCTGAGAATTGTAGGGCATGCAAACCCCCCCCCACACACACAAGAGCACCCTTGCCCTAAACTGTCTAAAATCTCAAATGATGTTGCTTGTGTTTTTGATTGTTCTAAATTACTTGCTAAAAGAATGCAAGAAAGGAACCATAATTTAACTGCATAGTCTACAAAGTACTTTCTATTGCATATTGCATATTTTTTCCTGGTCACGATTATAGGCAAGATGACAGCAAAATAGGGTAAAATTATGTGGAAGAACCTGCTCTTTTACCCCCACCCCCCCACCCCCTAGCTCTTTTTCCAGTGTGGGAGCAAATTGACCTTTGAAATCAGGGGCAATTCACAGATAATTTTTTGCAAATTTGTTTAACCTGTTAAACAAATGCCCAGAGTCTAGGTTTTTAATGCTTAAAGGTCTTGGAAGTGAAAGTAGTTTGCATCAAAATAGTCCAGCAATATGGAAATTGAATGTTGTTTTCAGCCTTAGTGGCAGTATGTGTTCACATGTACAATATATTAAAGGGAGCTGTTGCTTAAAAAGATAGTCTTGAAACTTAAAAGGTATAAGCAGTTATCAGCTAGTACATAACATCCCACCCTGACGGGAAGTTTTCCGTATCAATTTATCTTTTCCATTTTGCATTACTTATATAAGGTTCTCTATTGGAGACCTTCCAGATATGTGTGACCAAGTCCCATAATACTCAGCTTGCATGGGTATTGGAATTATGGAAGCCCAGCACTTCAAAAAGGCAAAAAAACTGGCAAAGGCAACATCCAAACTTGTAGAGTTGGATTGCTTAATCTCCTTTTTCACATTTAGAAAGACTTCAAAGTACGTCTGTAATTGTTCATCACCTTAATTCATCTTTAATGTTGTCTGTGGTTGTCTAAATAACTTCAGTAATTGACAGTATATAAAGTAGGCATATTAAACATTCAGGTCACTAAATAGCAACAAAAAGGTAGGAGTTTTCCTGTGTCTCTTTTGGTGCTTTAGCCTGTTTGTTTGTTTGCAGCCAGGATATAAAGCCACATAGATGAATTAAACATATGTATGCTTGTGTTTATACATTGTGCTAAGCCAAAATCATTACGTTAAAATAGGACATGAAAAATTAATAGACTTTCCAGAAGACATTAGCTAGGAACCACCAAGTAATTCCACTAGCACTAATAAAGTCTATCCACTTATGAATTTAGATTGAGATTGGCTCATTTTACCAATAAAGATTAAATGGGGTAAAGAAGATCTTGCATGTTTCTTATGTGAAAAATAAAATATTTGAAGGAAATATTTTATGTTAAGTTTATTGCAAGAGACACACCAAATATAATAAACCCCCCTTTTCCCAGCTGATAACCTTTTAGATGTTCTGGAGTACAATTTGTGCCATCTGCAGCAATAGGGGCATGCTGAAGACAGAACCTGGTTAAAGAAGCTGGTGTGTTAGCAGGGCTGGGAAAACCTGACAGATACTGACATTTAAGCACTACTGATATTACCCGTAGTCCTTGTCTTACGACCACAATTGAGTCCAAACTTTCCACTGCCAAGCAAGGCAGTTGTTAAGTGAGATTTGCTCTCATTTTACGAATTTTCTTGCCACTGTTGTTAAGTGAACATTTTAGTTGTTAAGTGAATCATGTGGTCATTAAATGAATCCGGCTTCCCCCATTGACTTTCCTTGTCAGAAGCTGGCTGGGAAGATTACAAATGATGATCACGTGACCCCCCCCCCCCCAGGACAGTGCAACTGTCAGGAATACATGTCAATTGCCAAGCGTCCGAACTTTGATCATGTGACCATGGGGATGCTACACTGGTCGTAAGTGTGAAAACCGGTCATAAGTCACTTTTTTCAGTGGAACTTTAGTCACTAAATGAATGATTATAAGTCATGGACTACCTATATTAGTATAGAGCAGTGATGGCGAAACTTTTAGGCACCGAGTTCCCAAACTGTGCGTGCGCGCATGCCCAAACTGAAAGGTGTGTGCGTGCATGAACATGTGCGTGCACGAACATGCACGTGCATGTGCGAACGTGTGTGTATGCGCAGACATGCATGAATGTATGCATGCACAGATGTGCAAACGTACGCATGCGCGGACATGCACGCAGTGTGACCCGAAGACCAGCTGGCTGGCGGGAGGCGGGGCATCCCAACACTGGCAGCGCAGCAAGAGGTAAGATTTTTTTCTTTCGTGAGCTTCTGTTTCGTCGTTTGCAGGGAAACAGAAGCTCTTGAAAGAAACGTCATGGAGATCTGACCTGGGGTGACGGCACGCATGCCAGCAGACAGGGCTCTGCGTGCCACCTCTGGCATGCATGCCATAGGTTCGCCATCACGGGTATAGAGGATAAATTTACCTGATTTCTTTTTCTTTTAAGAATCTAGATTTCTTGTTAGGTTCTCTCAAAACCCAGGTGTCCTAAAATGTCGTCATCTCTGCATTGAAGGTACCTATATAATGCTTGAGGTCAAGAAAATTAGAAATTTATTTATTTATTTATTTTATTTATTTATTTAAATGGATTTATATGCCGCCCAACTCCCAGGTAAAATTGTACTCTTGGGGAAAAAGTACCTATCTGGGGACATTGTAGTTATTTTGCCTAGATGAGAACTGTATTGTAAAAAATATTGAATGGGATGTAAAACAGTGTGAGCTTTTCCAACATTTATATTTCACCTCTCAGGTAAATGAAACCTTCACCATCGTCTTTGGTAAAAATGTGATACGGTTATATCATTTTCTTTTCTGTGAAATTTCCTTAATTCGTGTAATTATTTTTAGCTTAGTCCTTTATAAAGGACAGAAAGATGCTTACTGCACAAAGCTCTTCAGAGTACTGTAGCTAATAAAAGGACATTTTAGGGGTCCCTGCCCGCTGCTTTAATGAATGGATTACTGAGCCTTCTTCATGTGCAGTATTTCTCCAATTGTTCCTTTACCCATTGTTTCAGACAAGTGTGCATGTACAGGTAGTCCTTGACTTACAACAGTTTGCTTAGTGACTGTTCAAAGTTATAACGGCACTGAAGAAGTGGCTTATGACCATTTTTCACAATTATGACCATTGCAGCATCCCCATTGTCATGTGATCAAAATTCAGATGCTTGGCAACTAACCCATATTTATGACGATTGCAGTGTTCGTGTGTGTGTGTATGTGTGTGTCACGTGATCACCTTTTGTGACCATCTGGGGAGCAAAGTTAATGGGGAAGCCAGATTCACTTTACAACCATGTTACTAAGTTCACACACTGCAGTGACACTCTAAACAATTGTGGCGAGACAAGTCATAAAATGGGGCAAAAGTGAAACTCCCTTAACAAATGTCTTGCTTAGCAACAAACATTTGGGGCTGAATTGTGTGATCATAAGTCAAGGACTACCTGTATGTAAAAGCAAATGTGAGTGCGTGAATGAGGAACCATCTGAAGACTACAAGAAGTACTTGAAAAATATCCTAGAAGACGACAGTTGCCAAATTACTTTTGTACGGTTGCCAAGAAAAATTTCCTGGTTGTGTCCATGAATGTCACTCAAAACTAGAGCTTGATGTTGATGTGACTATTACTTGCTTTTCCTGTTATATAAATCTTGCTTCTTGTGCTCCAGCATGACAGAGGTACTAATGCAGATTATTAATCTCTGCATCAAGATGATGCTTGTGACTCATTCTATTCTTCTTAAAGATTATTCTTGAAATGTCCGCACGGGGTGAGGACATAAGAACTGACGCGAGATGAATCAAGAGCCAACAAAAGCCTTTATTAAGGCTAACAGACAACAGCTAAAAGCAACCAGCAGCAAACGTAGCAGAAAGCAACCTGCGCCTCAGCTGCATCTGATAGCTCTTTTATAGGTGGCTGTCAGACGCGCCAGCCAATAGGAAGCCTTCAAACTCCCGCTTCCAAACAGCGCCTGCTCTGGCCAATCAGGAACAGTCCTGAGGTAAACCGGCGTCCTGAGGGGACGCAACAATTCTTACTGCATAAGCCCTGAACTTGTATCCTAAAATCCTGCATGGGTGGGGTGGTACCATTTTTGAAGCCCTGTCATGGTCCTAGGCAGAGTGGATTACATCAGGCTGGATGGATAAATAACCTGAGAATATTTTCATATTCGTGAACTGATATACTTTCATGGCAAGCATTCAGATCCAACCATATAGAGTTCCAAGAATTCTCACTCAAATTATGTTGGTGATATCTCTGTTTCCAATATGCTGTATGTCTGCATTGCCCTTATTTTACTTGCCAGATATTTACTTCACCAGACATGATTCAGAAGATGGGAAGCATCTCATTTGGAGGTGTAGGACAGTCACCTACAATATAGGTAGTCCTCAACTTATAACAATTTGTTTAGTGACTGTTCGAAATTACAACGGCACTGAGAAAAGTGACTTGGGACCATTTTTTCACACACACGACCATTGTAGCATCCCCATGATCATGTGATCAAAATTCAGACGCTTGGCAACTGACTCATATTTATGATGGTTGCAGTGTCCTGGAGTCATGTGATCACCTTTTGCGATCTTCCGACAAGCAAAGTCAATGGGAAGCCAGATTCACTTAACAACCCTGTTACTAGATTAACAACTGCAGTGATTCACTTAACAACTGTATCAAGAAATGGCCAAAGTTTGAAGGAAAGGCATTTGAAATCTATTTTGTGTTAAAAGTTGTACAGACATAAATAATTAACCAGTTGTGGACTTCCGGTTGATGTTACGGCGCTATCGGATGCGAAAAGCGGGGTTCCACGAACTTGCGCCAAATCCCTTCGTTGGAGGGCCCCATAAGGGGCTAATGTCACCCTGTAGGGGTGACGAAGAGTGGAGGGGCGCCCTGCAGGTCACGAAGAGCGGCAGCTCTCCTGCTTGATCCAGGGCTAATTCCCTCTCAGCCGACAACGAAGGGCAGTGGCAGCCATTATGGCTGCTGTGAAGCTGGGGCAGCCGAAGAAACAAAGACTGTGCTGGAGCGGTGTGTGAACAGTGACTAGAACTGGTTGAAGTGATTTTTTCTACTTAAAACCTACCCTAAAGAAAATAAACTCTGGAAAAGGAACACTTTGAAGAGTTTGTTTAAGCGGTGAACAATTATAGAGAGAAAAATCATAGACCCAAAAGAAAAGAAAAGGATATTAAGAAGAGAATGCTAAACCTTTAAAAACACAGAAAGATTGGATTTTTAATTTTTATTGGCAATAAGGCATTTTAAAATGTGGGAATTACTTGTCAGAATTTTGATTATTTGTTTGAATAAAAACAAACAGAACTTGTTAGAACCTATGCAATGTTGAAGTTAAGCTGAAGGTGCCATCTACTGGTGAATGGAATACATTACATCCTTACAACCTTGAGAAAATTACTGATAAGACAGAGGAGAAAGTGGAAATAACATCTGGAGGACTGCTGTACTATTCATTGCTTTATACTTATTTATTCCATGACTACTGGAGCTCTAATGTTGAAAATATGGAAGACATCTAAGTAAAGTGACTTTTAAACATCAGGAGTTATGATTGAACATAGTGGGGATTTAAGGAGACATTTGGAAATTTTCCTGGATTACCTAAAAAGAGCTAAATTGATTAACTGTGGGACATAAAGAACCAAAGAATGTATTTCCAGAGGAGCAACACCAGCACTGAGTGAATGGTTTCCAGATTGACTTTCTGAGGGCAAAAATAATTAAGACTCTGGGGCAGTGATAGAACATTGACAGATTACTGAGCAATATTTGGGCTTATCAAAAAAGAAAGCAAGATGTTTCAGCAGTGGGAAATAAGTGGGTTGCAAAAAAAAGTGGTGGCAATGTTTCAAAGCATTCAGGATACAATGACAAGGAACCACAGGGTGATAATGGACTTAATGAATAACATAAATGGGAAGTTAGAAGTGTTCCACAAGGGATAATGAATAATGATCAAAAAGCCCAGGAAAAATAGAGGAGACAATGGAGAGACCAGGGGAAAAGACAGAATTAAATAAACAAACAAAACAAGAAGATAAGAGGAAGAAGGTAATAAAAATTTATGAAGCAATTCAGGGAAAATACATGCTAAAAGACCAAAAAATGATACTAGATAAACAAAAAATGGAGAGTTGGGCAGATCCTCTGGAGGTTTGGCAACAAAAGATAGTAGAGATGGAAGGAATACTTAAATTAAACAGGATAGCTATAGATAGAGAAGACGACCCAAGGGAGGAATTTGGGAGGCAGGTCAAAAAGCGAATAAGAATTGAAATATTAAAACAGACAAGAGATGACGGATAGAGGAAATATTGTGTAACACAAGATTTGCTTTACTAGGCACTAGAATAGAGGCAGACACAAGAAATGGGGGGAATATTATGCATATTTTATATAATATATTAAAAGTAGCTAGATATAAAGATTAGAGGTTGAAAGTTGGTGATACTATGTACGTTCCAATGATACTGTTATTGTTAATGGGGGACTAAAATGTTGAACAATTAAATAATGTTCATGTATTGATATTGCTGTAGATTTAAAATAAAAAAAATAAAAAAAATAACCAGTTGTATCTATATATTCAGTTCACAACACTTATATTTTCCATGGTCTCATAATGTGATAAGAGTGGCTGGTTACTGATCTTACTATTAGAATACTTTATAAATCATTCCATAAAAATGATTCTTCAGCTGGTTTCAATATATATGTTAGTTTTTCCATTAATATGATAGAAAATGTCAGTGAATGTAACAACTATATTAAAATAATAATTGTGCCTTATTTTTCAGGTTTATTTATTTTATTTATTTATTCTCTGTCGTCCTGTTCTTCTTTTGCCCTCAATCTTTCCCAGCATTAGGCTCTTCTCCAGTGAGTCCTTCCTTCTCATTAGGTGGCCGAAGTATTTGAGTTTCATCTTCAGGATCTGGCCTTCTAAAGAGCAGTCAGGGTTGATCTCCTCCAGGACTGACTGGTTGGATCGCCTTGCTGTCCAAGGGACTCGCAGGCGTCTTCTCCAGCACCATAGTTCAAAGGCCTCAATTCTTTGGCGCTCAGCCTTTCTTATGGCCCAACTTTCACAACCATACATTGCAACTGGGAAAACCATAGCCTTGACTATACGCACTTTTGTTGGCAGGGTGATGTCTCTGCTTTTTAGTATGCTGTCTAGATTTGTCATAGCTTCCCTCCCCAGGACCAAGCGTCATTTAATTTCTTGGCTGTAGTCGCCATCTGTGGTGATCTTGGTGGGGACTACAGCCAAGAAATTAAAAGACGCTTGCTCTAAAAAACTCTAGAGCGCTCCAAATCACACACCTATTCCTTTATAGAGAATGCAGTCCCATCCAAAGCAAACTTTGGAACCAGGATAAAGCTAGATATGTCCCCAGTGAACAGCCGTCCTGTACAGAATTAAATAAACAAAACAAGAAGATAAGAGGAAGAAGTTAATAAAAATTTAAGAAGATTCACTTGGCCTATCTAGATCCTCACAGCCTCCTGCAACAAGGTCAGACCTGGATGGTGATACACAAGTACAGGTAGTCCTTGACTGATAACCATTCATTCAGTGACCTTTCAAAGTTAACAGCAGTACGAAGAAAGTGGCTTATGACCAGTCCTCACACTTATGACTGGTCATTGGATCAAAATTTGGGCGTTTAGCAATCAGTATGAATTTATGACAGTTGTAGCATCCTAGGATTATGTGACTGCCATTTGCAATCTTCTCAGCTGGCTTCTGACAAGCAAAATTAATAGGGAAAGCCAGATTCACTTAACAACTGCATGATTCACTTAACAACTGCAGTGATTCACTCAGCAACCATGGCATAAAAGTTCATAAAATTGGAGGCTACTCATCCACCTTGCTTAGCAACAGAAATTCTGGTCTCAATTGTGGCCATAAGTTGAAGACTATAAGTATCATCAGTGTATTGATTATATCTTACCTCAGAATGACGGTTGATCATCCCAGCAATGCCATGCAGATACTAAGTGGCGTAAGAAGACAGCCAAGCCCTGCAGCGCTTCATATCGGAGCAAAGTAATCATTAAAGCATTTTTTAAATCAAAGGATATGCAAAGCATTTGGCATAAGAGTAGGCTCTTGCAGTGCCATTTCTTTTGTCGACTTTGCCCACTTCCTATAATTTTTGGGCCCCAAAACCTGCAGATCAGAGGAGTGAATCAGCCATTGTTCCATTGCGTCTTCTCAACAGAAGAATAGCCATGGCTAAAAAAAAAAAAGAAAGAAAATAGTTGTAGCAGTGAGCTTTTTTCTTACTGTGGGTCTGTCAGGTGCCTGACAATGCTGACTATGATGCTGGCTCCCGTCGTTAAGGCTGAGTCACTCTACTTAAATAACAAGGCTTATCCTCCTTGTAAAACACAGAACTAGATAGTTTTCCAAAGAGTCTGGGATGCAGATTGTGATTCATCCAGACAGTGTGTGGACATGCCTATTCTTAAAAAAGATCAGCTTGGGGGTTTTATTCTGTTCCTTTTGCAATCCAAAACAACTTAGTATAATTAACGTTTTAAAAACAGCAGAGCCATTAATAAGAATAAAGCATGAACTTAAAAGATAAAATCATTTATCATTGTGTTAAGCTGACATCTTATGTGGCAGAACACTAACTTTTCGTCTCTCATTCATATTACCCTTAACGCCTTTCTTTTTTCCAAAGAAAAATCTCATATGTTTTGACTTGCTTGATGCTTAGCTCCCAGACAGATTTGGGAGGCTGGCATTTTCTTTTCTCTGAGCTGTTGTGATCCTCCCTAGGCCTAACATTTGTTTATCCTACCAGTTCTTGTGGACTAGCTGCAGCTGGGATGGAATTAGCTCATCACCTGGTTCCTTACCTAGTTTGCAGGTTAAAATTGGTTTGTTTGTTTGTTTTAGAATATTTATATAGCTGCCTATTCACTCACAGCGACTCTAGGCGGCTTACAAATAGTAAAAACACAAAATAGAAATAAAATAAAAAATAAAAAACAATAACCCCCCCTACCACTGGCGACAGCACACAATTACATAAGCCATTTGATGGGCTCCATTACACTCTGGGTTCCCCAAGTCCGTTGGCAAAACCCACATCTTCAGGGCAGGGATGAAATTCAAAAATTTTCCCTACCGGTTCTGTGGGCGTGGCTTGGTAGGCATGGCAGGGGAAGGATACTGCAAAATCTCCATTCCCACCCCACTCCAGGGGAAGGATATTGCAAAATCTCCATTCCCACCCCACTCTGGGGCCAGCCAGAGGTGGTATTTGCCGGTTCTCCGAACTACTCAAAATTTCCGCTACCGGTTCTCCAGAACCTGCTGAATTTCACCCCTGCTTCAGGGCCTTCCAAAAGACTGCCAAAGTATCTTTTCTGCAGTCTAATTTCTGCAAGGATGATGTTCCTAAAGGAGGGAGCCACCAGAGAGAAGGCCCTTCTTCCCACCAGATGTACCTCCTTAGGGGACAGGAACCCGCAACATTCCTTGCCTCTCCGCTCTAGTGGGTCAGATGGATGTGACCCGCAAGAGACGATCCCTCAGATAACCTGGTTATGATGGCCGTGGCAAGGCACAGAGGCAACACAGTCAGCTGATAGTTCAAATCACCCCTTTATTGCTCCAACTTTCCCCCAAACACTCTCACATTATGGCAAGTCCCAGAGCAAAGTGATCTCTCTCTCTCTCTCTCTCTCCTCTCTCTCTCTCTCTCTCTCTCTCTCTCTCTCTCTCACACACACACACACACACACACACACACACACACACACACACACACACACCCCTCCGGCAGCCTGTGGAGAAAATGCTGTGAGCACAAAGTAAGAAATCCAGCAGGGCAAGGGAATAAGTCAATGAGTCCAGGAAGCAAAGGAACACAGCAATGGTTTCAGGAAGCAAAGGAACAAGGCAATTAATCCAGGAAGCAAGAAATAAAGCCAGTCCAGGAAACTGCAAACATCGGCAATTGCACACAAAACTCCATGAATTCAGTGTTTGTTCCCGACAAACGCCCCTCCCCACAGTGTCTCCTTAAGTCTCAATCCCCAGGTGTGCCTTGTGAAGAGGGGTGGGGTGCTCTCCTCCCGAGTTGTTGGGTCGGCCTGTGCTGTTCCCGCCTCCTTGCCACTCACTGTGCTCGGGGATCAGGAGGGTGTGGTTCTTTCTCATCGCCTGAACTCCTTCGCTCCTCATTTCCACTGCCTGCCCTCTGTTGGTTGTCCTGGCCCCGTTCCTCCCTGCTAGCAAGCCATCCCATTCCTGAGGGGCCCTAGCCTGCATCCTCCCCACATTCCTCTGAAGCCAATGAAGTCGCCACCTTGGTCTCCTGCGGCTCCAACTCGTCTTCCTCCACAGATTCAGGCTCCAACGGGGGCATGACACTGGTCCATTCACCCTCTGAATGGACATATGTCCAAGAATATGGCAAAAACAAATATTCTTGCAGGTACACAAGAACAAAATAGAATTAATAGAATTATTAAATAGAATTAATAGATGGAGGAAGGAGACCATTGAGCAAAGAATAACATTAAAAGAGAATACGGCTGAAGGATCTGACCTTGGAGGACCCTGAATAGGTTGAGAGTTGGAGTGCCTAAATGTAAAACCAATATGCTCAAGTGGAGGCTCTTAGCGGATAACAACACTCTGTGTGTCCATCTGCTGGTATGTAGCTATTACCAGAAACATATACCAATAATGACTTATTTTTGGCCAAAATAAGTCAAGAAGATGGCTTCATTCTGGCAGTTTAAAGTTTGATCTAGACAGAAAAAGTTTGATCTAGACAGAAAAAGAAGGTAAAACTGGTACTTTTCTGAGTCGATATGCTGACACAGGGTTACAGAAGAGAATGGCCTTGGCAAGGGGTGTAGAAACTGGAGCTATGAAGGTTATCTTAGTCCAGCCTTTCCATTCTAACTCCCAGAATTCTTAGCAATGGCCATAGTATGGGGATGAGCACAAGTCCATATACATCCTCACTTATCAACCACAGTTGGGACCAGCAATTCCATTGTTAAGTAGTATGGTTGTTTAGGGAAACCTCATGTTACTTAGCATCTGGCTGTGGTCGTTAAATGAATCACCTCAAATCATGACTGCAACTTGCAGCTTCCTGCCAGCTTCCCCACTGACTTTGCTTGTCCGAAGCTGGCTGTGAAGGTTGTAAATTGGTTTGCCCAGTGACCCAATTTACAATCGCGTGACCAAAGGGACGATGCAATGGCCACAACTTTGCGGGCCAATCATAAGTCTCCTTTCCCATCATAACTTTGAATTGTTGCTGAACAAGCGGTCTACAAGCAAGGGCTATTGGCACTGTGGTTAGAGTGTAGTATTGCAAGCTAACTTACTGCTCACTTCCATAAGTTCAATTCTAACCGGCTTAAAGTCGACTCAGCTTCCGAGGTCGGAAAAGAAGGACCGGATTATCGGGAGCAATATGCTGACTTGTAAACCGCTTGGAGAGGGCTGTAAAGCACTGTGAAGCAGAATATAAGTCTAAGTGCTGTTGCTATTGGTATTGGTATTTAGGAGTTGCCCGGTTGAATAGCAATATCAATAGCACTTAGACTTATATACCGCTTCATAGAGCTTTACAGCCCTCTCTAAGCGGTTTACAGAGTTCAGCATATTGCCCCCAACAATCTGGGTCCTCATTTTACCCACCTCAGAAGGATGGAAGGCTGAGTCAACCTTGAGCCTGGTGAGATTTGAACACCTGAACTGCAGCTAGCGGTCAGCTGAAGTAGCCTGCAGTGCTGCACTCTAACCACTGCGCCACCTTGGCTCCTAACTGAAGAAGGGTATTTTGGCTTTCCAGACTGCACACACTTCTGTAATGAAGTGTTTTCCCAATGTGTTAAAGCTTAGACAACATGCTGTTCTCAATCAAAGCCTCTATGTATTGTTGAGCTATTAGGTCAGTTATACTGTTCGGGCTCTGGTTTCTCGTAAAAGGAGGGGAAGCACAAGCACAGTAGTCATGTCAAAAGTTTCCTATAAGTGAAGAATTAGTTTAGTTAATTCACCTAATTAATTTAATTATTTGCCCAAAGAAATAAACTGAGAAAGCAAGGGTATTTTTTGTTTAAAAATGAGAAGTTGGAACAGGTGGAACAAGTTTGGTAACTGTTGGCTGCTGCTGGTGAGGTTTTGATGGTACACTTCGCCTACCTGCTTCATTGGGTCCGAGCCCCATTGAAACAAACAGGTGGATTTTGGTTTCAGCTTTTGTTTTTAATCAATAGCTTTCATGAATCCAAGATGTCATTTGTATTTGAAAACATAGCCTTCATCTTTCTGAAATGAGATGCAAAGAGGATTTTGTTTCCACTTTTCACATTGAAGATCATCTGCAAAGGAGGGCAAATGATTACCTATCCAAGATGATGCCACCGTTTACCTTCGATAGCTTTAAGGTGGTGACTTCATGCACGTGTTGCCTTCTTTGGCATCGTCAAAGTTTGTTAGGGATGCTGCCAGTCACCTGTTTACAGAAGAAAAAGTTTCCCATCAGCTGTTTCAGCAAAGTATGTGTAGGAACATGTCTTTGGCCAACAAAGGCCACTGACACCTCTGACTTGCATTATTTCTCAGTGTTTATTTTACAAGTAACATGTTTTTCTAAGCGATGACATGATCAGTAAGCTTAGGCAAATTATTTCATGCTTCAGTGTTCTCAGCTGCAGAAAAGAAAGATCAAGGAAAGGTGCAAAGATGCATTTTACCTTGTATATGCAGAATAAAATTTGGGCCTGATGGGGATTCCAAAACAAAGCTAAAATACCATTAGTAGAACTCATAGCAAAATGGTTGGTGAAGGCTTTCGTTCTTTTGTTTTTGAGGGTCTTTGTAATGCTTCTAGAACAGTGCTTTTCAAACTTGGCAAGTTCTAGGATTCCCCAGCCAACAAGTTTGAGAAATGTTCTAGAGCTGTGATGGCGAACCTATGGCACGCGTGCCACAGGTGGCACGCGGAGCCATATCTGCCGGCACGCAAGCCATTGCCCTAGCTCAGCTCCAGTGCGCATGTGTGTGCTGGCCAGCTGATTTTCGGTTTGGGTGGAGGCTCTGGGAGGGCGTTTTCAGCCTCTAGGGGGGTGATTGAGGGCGTTTTCGCCCTCCCCAGGCTCCAAGAAAACCTCTGGAACCTGGGGAGGGTGAAAAACAAGCCTACCGGGCCCACCAGAAGTCGGGAAACAGGCCATTTCCGGGGGCGGGGGAGACCATTTTCACCCTTCCCAGGCTCCAGGGAAGCCTCTGGAGCCTGGGGAGGGCGAAAAACGAGCCTACCGGGCCCAACAGAAGTCGGGAAACGGGCCATTTCTGGCCTCCAGGGGGCCATTTTCGCCCTCCCCAGGCTCCAGGGAAGCCACTGGAGCATGAGGAGGGTGAAAAACGGGCCTACCGGGCCCACGGAAATGGGGGAGGGGGGCTCATGTGTACATGCAAGGGGCAGCACAGGGGGAGGTTGCATGTGCAGGGGGCGGGGCACATTGGGCATTAAATTATGGGTGCGTGCACTTTCGGCACCTGAGGGGGAAAAAGGTTCGCCATCACTGTTCTAGAGTATTGGTATGAATTAAATTAACCTTCACGGCCTAATTCCTTTAGGTCTGCTGATAGCATTGCCCTTAGAATTCCCAGCTCCTTAAGCCACCCACCCCAAATTTGGAAACTGTAGTCATAACACAACTGGAGGGTGCCAAGTTGGATATAAAGGCACTTTAAATTATTTGTTAGTTAGCAATGTTTGAAATCAATGTAATAAATTAGGCTGCCTCTTTTTATTAGTTTTACAAAAACTTATTACATTAATCGGGCAATATATATTTTAATTAGGAAGAGTTTATTTTTAAAAGTTGCAGGTGATGTTCTCTGGAGATGCATTCCATCTTTTCATTTCTTAGACAGCCTGAATTATGCAAGACTATAGAATAAAAATTAGCATTGGTGTTTGCTGGATTTATATCTCACTTTTTCTGCAAGAACTCAAAGCAACTTATTTAGAGTTCTCCCTTCATTTTCACCCCAGAAACACTGTGAGGGCAAAAGTGGAGCCAAGTATGATTGACCCAAAGTAGGGGTGAAATCCAGCAGGTTCTGATAGGTTCTGGAGAACTGGTAGCAGCAATTTTGAGTAGTTCAGAGAACCAGTAGTGGAAATTTTGAGTAGTTCGGTGAACCGGTAGCGGAAATTTTGAGTAGTTTGGAGAACCGGTAGCGGAAATTTTGAGTAGTTCGGAGAACCGGCAAATACCACCGCTGGCTGGCCCCAGAGTGGGGTGGGAATGGGGATTTTGCAATATCCTTCCCCCTGGAGTGGGGTGGGAATGGAGATTTTGCAGTATCCTTCCCCTGCCACGCCCACCAAGCCACACCACGCCCACCAAGCCACACCACGCCCACCAAGCCACGCCCACAGAACGGGTAGTAAAAAAATTTGGATTTCACCACTGACCCAAAGTAACTAGTTAACTGCTGTAGCATATTTTAAATAATAGTACTCCCCTTTAATTTTCTGAGCAGCATCCTGCATTTGTATTGGTCAGAGATGCATTGACTATAACAGAAAAGTCATGTGAGTTCTGTGCTACATATCTTCTCTAATCCAAGTTGGCTATGTTTTCACATATGGGTAGTCTTCGACTTACAACCATTGGCTTAGCGACTGTTGGAAATTACAATGGCACTGAAAAAAGTAACTCATGACTGGTTTTCACAGTGACAACTGCTGCAGCATCCCCATGGTCACATGATCAAAATTTGGCATGCATTTATGACAGTTGCACTATCCTGCGGTCATGTGATCGCCATTTGTAATCTTCCCAGCCAACTTCCATCAAGCAAGTGGGGAAAGCCAGATTCACTTAACAACTACACGATTCATTTAACAACTGCAGCTCAACTGTGGCAAAAGTCATAACATGAGGCACAACTCATTTAACAATTGCAACAGAAATTTTGGGCTCAGTTGTGGTTGTAAGTCACGGACTACCTATATTGGATATAATTTAGATTTGAACCCAAACTGGTTCAATTCAGAAAGACTGGACAATATTAAAGATCCCCATAAATCATTCATATCTAGGAAATCTGCATAAGCAAGATCACCCTTTTGCATCTCTATCCTTGGGATAAAATTAATTATTCCATTCTCGAAAATGTGTCCCCCATATGATTGTATTTATAAGGGGAAGAAAAATGTATGCAGCGGCTCTTTTTTCTAGCAGAAGCTGGAATTTTATTTTCTTAGCCACCAGTCTTTGAGTACATAGTACAGTTCTTTTTTCCTTTTTCTTTTTTTCAAATACAATGTAGAAATATCGGCAACAAGTTAATCTTCTGAATAGGGTGTCGTTTGGCTCTTGTCAAACTAAGAAAAGGACATCCTGTTTGAATGAGGTGGAGTAGGTAATTTCAGCTTAACCAAACGTTGACACTGCCAGGGATTTGGCATTGCTTTGATAAGGAAAGTTCTCTTCCAAGAGAAAAAAGAACAGCTGTTGCTTTCTGCGTGTACCTTGCCATGTCCACTGTGACCCTCAGTTACAAATCATATTTTCCTGTCCTGAAAGGGAGTCAGGATTCGTCTTTGTTAAGCCTGCTGCCTCATCTCCATAACTAAAGCTGCAACGGTGAGAGGATTCTACAAGTAGCCCTCACAAAGAAGTATTTTAACTAGAAGAATCAAGTTAAAATCTTACATACGTAATATCACTACTGTGGGATAATAGTTTCTATGAAGGTAACTGGATTAGGATGGGCAGTCAATTTTTTAATTGTAGCGTAATTGTGTGCCCCCATAAATCCACTGCACCGACTACTAAATTTTCAAATACGAAATGAAAGTTTGAAGACTTCTTTTAACTTACCATCTCTGCAACAATGTCCTTATTTTTTTTTTGACTTTGCATTTGCAGTTAATGATTTGCCACCAAATTTTGTTTGATTCTGGTCCAGAATTCTTCCTAAACTAAGATTGTTAACATAATTGGGCTTTAAATCAGCTAATCCCTTTTTTCAGTCTTAAGCAACTCATTTAACAACCTACTTTCTTCCCCAAACCCCAAAAACTTCAACCTCAGATTATCTACCATCAACCTCACCCCATTCCTAAGAGGTCGGTAAGGGGTGTGCATAAGCGCACAATCGTGCCTACCGTTCCTGTCCTAATGTACCCATATATTCATACCTCTTTTACTCTTATTCATGCTTGTACTATTACATATATATTCAATCATGTTTTACTGTTTATACTTTGTTTATAATCATATATGCTTGACAAATAAAACAAATACAAAAAAATACAAAATACTTGCTTGGCAACTGAAATTCTGGTATTACCAATTGCGGTCAATAAGTTGAGGACTATTTGTATTAGCTAGATGTTCTTGAGGTTCAACTCTTGGCTTATTTTTAAATTTCTGAATAAAGTACAGGTAGCCCTTGACTTACAACCACAATTGAGCCCAAAATCTTTGTTGTTAAGTGAGACATTTGTTAAGTGAGTTTTACCTCATTTTACGACATTTCCTGCCAGAGTTGTTAAGTGAATGAGTTGATAAGTTAGCAACCCGGTTGTTGTGAATCTGGCTTCCCCATTGACTTTGCTTGTCAAAAGGTCACAAAAGGCGATCACATGACCTTGGGACACAGCAGTGGTCATAAGTATGAACGAACCAGTTGCCAAGCATCTGAATTTTGATCACATGATCATGGGGATGCTGCAAAGGTCATAAGTACATTTTTCAGTGCCGTTGTAACTTTGAACCGTCACTAAATGAACTATTGTAAGTTGGGGACTACCTGTATATGATTATACTGTATGTAGAATTACCTTCTATGCATGGGTGGTATGAATTACTTTTCGTCCATTTTCCTTTCAAGTTTACTAGTTTCGCCTTAAGACCTGAATGCAGATTTGCACGTAAAGAGAAGTACTTGATCCTAGCTCTTTTTTAAGGGTTGAATCTACAATTGGGGAATACTAAAAAGGATAGCAGGATTGGATCTACCAGTCTTATGAACTGAGCTTCCCTGCTTGGAATTTCTGTTCAATATACATTTGAATACGGTATGAATTTGCATTCAATTTTCAATAAGAGAGTGGACAGCCATTTGTCCGGAATGGTATAGCAGAGGGTTGGATTAGAAGACCTCTAAGGTCCCTTCCAGCCCTAAAATTCTATGTTCTCTGAAGCTTTGAATCAGCAGGGAAAACATGACTTGGGGTTCTTTCTGCACAGTGAATTAGTGCGGAGCTGCAGTTAGAGAACCTTGAGTGAGCTCTATTCTACAGAAGGATCCATAACATAGTGGCAGGCAGACTGGCAGATACAATTTCCATGTGCAGTAGGTAATTCAGGAGGTGGAATTATAGTACTGACTAGTATTCCAAACTATTTTTCAAGCAGGCTGCAACAATAATGGGTAGCAAGCTGGGTGATGAAAAACAGCTTGGAGCTAGACCAGTGGTTCCCAACCTTTTTTTGGCCATGCCCCACCTAAGCATCTCTAAAATAATGATTTCCCCCCCCCCCAACATATAATTTTTACTATTCAAAAGTTGAACTCCTACTCATGCAGAAAGCCTAAAAGGCCATTAACTTGGTTTAAACAAGGTTTCAATTGCCCCCATTAAAAATCCAATTGCCCCCCTGTGGAGCGTGGGCCCCATGTTGGGAACCACTGAGTTAGACCCATCAGCCAAGGCCTAGATACAAGCCACAGTACATGGCAGAGAGGCAATTTACCACACTTTCTTGCTTGGAACTACTCTGTGTATAAATGCAGTGTTCAATCATCAGCAAAAATCATCATGCATTTTTGGTCTAAAATGTCAGGACTGCTTTGGTGGGGGCAGCTTTTTTAAAATCCCTCAACATTCCTGATCAAAAACGAGCTCTGTTGAAATGATGCTGTGTGCACGCTTATATCTCTAGATTGAAGTCATAAGCCTGACTCTGTGGCTCTTTAAGGGAAAGTGTCTATGTTCGTACAATATGCATTTTGAAAAAGGCAGCTTTCTCAGTTGTATGTTAGCTTGCATCACTGGGAAGATAAAGTAGGAAATAAATTCATTATAAGACTACCTGTTGTATTTGGGCAGGCAGACTACACTTCTTTCAGTTGCTGTGTGTATGATTGGGAAGAGCAATTTGCAGAGGCCGACACAGCAGCCTTGTGCATTTACAAGTAAATGTGTGGTTAACCCAGATATATTAGGTTTTTCCCAAGTGCACTTTGTCTAAAATTATGGGTTTTGTTCTTTGCAAACTAATACAGTATTCATACAAAATGGTATGTGGAAATAAACCTTTTCCTTTAAAACTGGGGAAGTTCTCTTCCTTGTTCCTTTTGGAATTTTTAGGTCTCATTTGCAAATTTACCTGTGTAGAAATCAACGCAATAAACTATTTTTTATTGACTCAAAGACAAGATTGTCAAAAAGATAACCACTTCCTGAGAATCACACCCTAGTTCCAAGAGGGCACACCTCTATGATTTTAGTCTTCCTGTAGCCTGGCTCTGTTGTGGGACTAACTTGTTCGTTTGATTCCTAACAGGATTAATTGTGCAGAGGAATTAGGGCTAATTAAAACCTCGTTTTTCTTATAGCTGCTGCGATGTCCTTTTGAAGGCTGGCATCGCTTCCAAAATCTGCTGTGGTTTATTGCACTTCCGTGTCCTTATGAGCTTGTTTTCCTTATCTTTAAATTTACAAAGGAATATGTACAGTTTTAAAGGTGTGGCAATGCACAATTCTGGATCTCATACCCAGATTATAAGGCTCATTACTGTAATAAATAGGGGAAAGGTCTTTCTGATCCTGGTGAGAAGCATGTTGCTGTTATTTACAAATCATTTTCTTACAACAGGTCAAATGAAGGTATTTTATTCTCTAAGCCTCACCCTGGTGAGAATACAGGTGGACTCAGTGCAATTAATGAACCCCACAAAATGATCACATTATTTGAATTTCCACTATTCAAAGTGATATTTCTATGAAAAATATGATAATGGATTTCAGCTCGATAGAAATGGGTAATAAAAAATTTAGACATAATTTCTATGTGTGTATTAATGAAATATTACCATAAAGGATAAAAAGAATATATTTACTTCAACTTATGTTAACCAAAATTGCAATGTATTTCTAGAAAGCAAAATATCATTCCTATAAATAAGCTAACACTGATGAAAATATCTCTCAATCTTGTAGATGTTTGCAAACCACAAAAAGCAGATGCAACTTTAACTTTTTCTTTAATTCTCCCTGCTTTTTTTTAATCATACTGTGCATTGTAGATTTAGACATTCCAAAATCTCATCCTATTTTAGCATTGCTATAACCATATTCCTATCATTCAATTAAATGAGAATGTTGCTCTACTGTAGTAATAAGCCTCTTCTTTTTTGAGCTTGTACAGTTTTCCTCTGACGGAATCTTCCCTTTATTTTACACACAGATGAAGATGAACAGTGTCTAAAACTGCAATTGCACATGTGCTATCTCAATTGCATACAGGCTAGCCTCAGCCTTAACTGAATTTTGGGTTGCTTTAAATGGGACCTGGTATCAATTTTCAATTTGCACTAAATCAAATATCTCGTTATTTGAATGTGTACTAATCACAACTTATCCATGTGCATAAATATCGTTCAAAATATGAGAACCCTCCAAGTCTTTCTTTCTTTCTTTCTTTCTTTCTTTCTTTCTTTCTTTCTTTCTTTCTTTCTTTCTTTCTTTCTTTCTTTCTTTCCTTCTCTCTCTCTCTCTCTCTCTCTCTCTCTCTCTGTCTGTCTCTGTCTATCTGTCTGTATAATTTTTACTAAGAAAAGACTTTACATGGAATTAAAAGGCTACAAAAACATAAAAAGTAGAAAAAAGAAAAAGATGTGAAAGAATAAAAGAAAAAGTGGAAGTGAAAATAAGAGTAAGAAAATGAAAAAAAAAATCAAAAGGTATTTGAATCTCCTTTGTAGTGTTTACAAGCATATTACCATTTCCATTCTCCCAAATTATATATCAAGGTTCCCTTCTTTCATAAACAGTCCTTTGTAATCAATGAATCCTGAAATCACCAATTCATTTTTGTTAATTTTTTTTAGCAAAAACTCCATAAAGAGTTTACAAAATTGTTGTTCTTTCCTTAATCAAAAGCTCTGGGTGCTTTTCCGGTATTGGCCAGAGAGCCAGTAACTAAATCCTGCCATGTCCATAGCACACACAGTAGAACAAAATTAGAATTTCCAGAGTCTGTTGAAAAGTGTTTCCCCAGAATTTAGTGGCATTTGTATAGCCAGGATGTGCGGTTGCTATTTTTGTACACTGAATGCATCAGGATTGAGACTGTTTTTCCCAACCATCACAGAATAGAATTAGAATTAGAATTAGAATTAGAATTAGAATTAGAATAGAATAGAATAGAATAGAATAGAATAGAATAGAATAGAATAGAATAGAATAGAATAGAATAGAATAGAATAGAATTTTATTTGGCCAAGTGTGATTGGACACACAAGGAATTTGTCTTTGGTGCATATGCTTTCAGTGTACATAAAAGAAAAGATACGTTCGTCAAGAATCATAAGGTACAACATTTAATGATAGTCCGGGTACAAATAAGCAATCAAATCATATTAGGAACCAGTCAATATAAATTGTAAGGATACAAGCAACAAAGTTACAGTCATGCAGTCATTGTGGGAGGAGATGGGTGATGGGAACAATGAGAAGATTAATAGTAGTGCAGACTTAGTGAATAGTTGACAGTGTTGAGGGAATTATTTGTTTAGCAGAGTGATGGCGTTCGGGGAAAAACTGTTCTTGTGTCTAGTTGTTCTGGTGTTCAGTGCTCTATAGCGTCGTTTTGAGGGTAGGAGTTGAAACAATTTATGTCCAGGATGCGAGGGGTCTGTAAATATTTTCACAGCCCTCTTTTTGACTCCTGCAGTATACAAGTCCTCAATGGAAGGCAGGTTGGTAGCAATTGTTTTTTCTGCAGTTCTAATTATCCTCTGAAGTCTGTGTCTGTCTTGTTGGGTTGCAGAACCCAGAACAGTGATTATATATATATATATATATATATATATATATATATATATATATATATATATATATATATATATATATATATATATATATATATATATATATATATATATATATATATATATATATATAGTCTTGGCTTTGTTTATAAACATTGTGATACTTCTGAAACCATAGGCAGCTTAGGTGGGATTGTGGCCTTCCTTTTATTCTCCTCCCTTTCTTCATTTCCTATTTGCAACCATGTGTCAGCAACTTGGCTTAGCACTGTAAAAAGTTGATGCCATAGACCATGATGATGATGTTATCCATTTGGCCATGTCCAGCTATTGGCGATTCTATAGGCCAAGTCTCTCTACATCTTCCGATCTTTCACTGCTTCTTGGAGTTTTTCTATGCTCAGGCTGTTGCCAGCTTTGCTAGCGTCCAGCCAACATGTTCTTCGTCAGTCTGGCTTCCTTTTACTGCTTCCATAGAACATACCACTTCAAAATATAGTAAGAAGGCTCTCCGTTTAGGTCGGGGAAGAGTTTGGTGGCACTCATAATCATCCTTCTGATTTTTCCTGGCATTTGTCTCCCTGTATGCTTCTCAGGTTTGGAAGAAGATGCTGAGATTCCACAGATCAACTGAAGCTTTGAGAAGAGCGCACCTTTGATGAAGGAGTAATTGCTGGACATCAGCCGTGATGAGGCTACTCCGAAGGCATTATGGCCCACTAAAGCTAGCTTTGGTGGGTATTGTCTTTGTAATCTTCCTCTTCATAATGCAAAGAGATGTGGGCAATGGGGAACAAAAGGAGGAGCCATGGCTGAAAAATATTGTGGAGAGGAAAGACCAGATGATAGATATAATGATGGGAGCTGTCAACAACATCCGTGACTCTATGCCAAAGATGCAGATCCGGGCACCTGCTCAACAAGAGGCACTTGAGCAGGACAGCAAGTCTTGCTTGCCAGGCTATTATACACCAGCAGAACTGAAGCCCTTCATGGAACGTCCGCCACAGGACCCCAATAGCCCTGGTGCTGATGGAAAAGCTTTCAAGAAGGACCAGTGGACACAAGAAGAGACAAAGGAGAAAGAACATGGATATGAGAAGCATTGTTTCAATGCCTATGCCAGTGACCGCATTTCTCTTCAGAGGGCCCTCGGACCTGACAGCAGGCCTCCAGAGTAAGATTTCTTTCTCATCTCTCCTTCCTATAGAAATACTGCTTCAAAGCAACCCGGGATCACTGTAAGCAACCATTTGCTTTATCACATTGAATCTAAACTATAGATTACCCACATATAATTTGAATAGTCCTTTTGTTATGGCCATAATGCAGCCGGCACATTGTGGTTGTAAATCGTGATGACTGTTAAGCAGATCATCACATGACCGACCTGATTTTGCAACCTATTTTTGCTGCAGTCATTAAATGAACCCATTGTTGGCTAGGGGGCATTTTTTTGCCCAAACCCGGAAATGAACGCCAGTTGTCTGCAAAAATATAGCAAATTACAGTCATGTGACTGTGGGACACTGCAAATGGCCGTAAATGCAGTCATGTGACTGGGGGGAGGGAGGCATCAGAAGTTCAGAACTGGGTCACAACAAGTACCTTTTCATGGGTCAGTTGTAACTTTGAATGGTTATTAAATGCTGAGTCATAAATCAAGGACTACCTCTAATAATAACTTTGCAATCATTCATCCCCTCCTCCCTGCCACCCACCCCTGCCCCAGCCAGTTTAAATACCCAGTTCTTAACAGACTTCTCAAATGCTAAAAGGAGTTCAGTGACTATCGCAGCAAGCTGTTTAAAGAAGCTCTTTAAAGAGTTTTATCCGTGCTGCTGCTAGTCATTGCTCATCTTCCCCACTTGAAAATAAAGAGGATTTGTGGCTTCCATGCACTTAGCCAGTCCCACATGGTCCCCAACAGTAGATTTAGACTTCTCAGCAGCTCTGCAGTTATTGAAAAAGCTGTAACATGGAATACAATTGGAATTTGATTTTTGCTACATAGTCAACTGGAACACGGGCAACGCATCTACACGCCTTGCACATGGGCAGAAATGTGGTGTTGTTTTTTCTATTTTCAACACCTCCCATATTAATTTAAGCTACTAGTGTAGCATTGTGTACTGTAGTACCTTCAAGCTTAATGGATTCTGTCTCCTTGGCAGGGGTGGGTTCCTCCCGGTGCAGTCGACTCTGCCACACCGGTAGATGGGGCGTCCGATTGCTCAATTTGCGCGCGACGGCTCCGGTGCCGTCTTCACCAGTCCATCGTGCGCGTCGCCATCTTTTTAAAGAATTTTTGGGCTTTTTTGCTTCTGCGCATGCAAAATCTCACCAAAACCTCGTGAGGGGACACGCGCGCGAGAGAGATTTCGGCGAGATTTTGCTTCCGCGCATGTGCAGAAGCAAAATTGCACGAGGCGAGCACGCGCGTGCACGAAACGTGGAGATGCGCGTGCAGCGCACCGGTATCAGTAAGTGAGCAACCCGCCCCTGCTCCTTGGATATCAGTACTGAATGCCTCCTTCCTTGTTCTTTCTCCTTCGACCTAGAAAAATCCTGTTGCTGCCTTGAGAGTCTTGCTAGGGAACTATATAGAGTTGAGTTATCAACACCTGCGTATGGCTGGAATGAGAGTGTGTGTAGATTTACATGTACTTTTTCATTAAAGCATTCTTGGCTAGCTGTCCAAGAAACTTGAGATTCCTTAGAAGACTGAAAATAAATGGCACAATATATATGACTGATGACATCCAACTTGTTAGTACAGGTAGTCCTCGACTTACAACGGTGCATGTAGTGTCTGTTCAAAGTTACAATGTCACTGAAAAAAGTGACTTATGACCATTTTTCACACTTATGACCAGTGTAGCATCCCCATGGTCACATGATCAAAATTCAGCTGCTTGGCAACTGGCATGTATTTATGACGGTTTGCAGTGTCCCAGGGTCATGTGATCACATTTTGCGACCTTTTGACCCGCAAAGTCCATGGAGGAAGCCAGATTCACTTAAATAACCGTGTAACTAACTTAATGGCAATGGTTCACTTAACAACTGTGGCAAAAAAGGTCGTAAAATGGGGCAAACCTCACTTAACAAATGTCCCATTTTACAACATAAATGTTGGGCTCCGTTGTGGTAATCAGTTGAGGAATACCTGTATTTAGAAATCAATAGCTGTGAAAGAATGTCCATCTGCCAAAATGGCCAGAGTGCAAAAACTCAGAATTTCCCTGGCTTCTTTGTTTGCGAGTGTAAACAGGAAAGCAGCCCAGAGCCTCTGATTCTAGCTATATCCATACATTAGTGGGCAGTGACAAGTGGGTCGGAAAGGAGAAAAGATCACACAGATTAACTCTTAACTGGTTTCCTTTCATCTCTGATTTTTTTTTTTAAAAAAAGAAAAGCCCAGGGTTCAGTTCTACTTTTTAATTATCCGATGCGGACCCCCCCCCTCCGCTCCTACCGCCCTTCACTCTCTTACCTTTTAGTGCCACCGTTGCCCCATTTACAGAGCGGTGAACATGGACAATTGCGGCCTTTTTCAGTACATAAATAAGAAAAGGGGTTGCTCAAGTTCAAAAACTTTTTCTTGATTACATCTGTCTCCTGCCCTTGGTTTTGGTCCATTTCCTCTCCCTCCGAGAAGCTCCGCTGCCTCCATAATTTTTCACTTTGCTCGGCCAGTGGAACAGACGGGGCTTTTTACAGTACAGCAGGAGGGTGTGGAAGGAGGCAAACGTGATGCTTGTCACCCCTTCCCCTTCCCCTGTGGTCTCCCCAAAGCTTTTTCTAAGGCCGCTGCTGCGGCTTTTCATAAGGGGGATAAGTCAGTCAAAGGAGCCAACAAAAGGTAGCTTGAATAAGGGCTTAAAAACTAGGCTGGGTTGGCAAGACAGTTTTCTCTCTCCAACTTACCTCCTACCCTTCTGACAGCTGATTATTTCTGCCTAGCAGGTGTAGATATCCACAATAGAAGAATGCTGTGTTCAAGGCAGAGGGCAAGAATGTTATTCAGTCAACCCAAAAAAGCATAAACCAATTTCAATTAAAGGGTGTAAAGCCCTCCCAGAACCAAACCATAAATCGGGGGAAATTGGCTCAGATGGAGGGAGCCTGTGAATGAAACTTTTTTTTATTGTTGAGAGTGCTTTGGAGAGGGAGGGAGGGAGGGGAGGGCCTGATCTGCCATGTGGAACATTCTCCCCCTCCCCCTTTTGATGTGCCCTAGAGGTATGCAGCATGTAAGGGACCCCTCTCTCTCCCTGCTGAAAGATTCAGAGGGTGGAATCAAAAGAGATTGCTATAAAGTGGGAGCCTCTTTCAACAAAATGATTTGAATTCTCTGACATTCTGCCAAGCCGTCCCTGCACAGGATTCATCTCGAATATCCTAGAACGTACCACATAGGTAGTAATTTTTTTAAAAAGCTTATTGCTTCAAGCTAATAGGACTTCATGGTTGGTTTACAATCAGGTCCTCTCCTGCAACAATCATGAGAAAAGCAAGAACATGCTGCAGCAAGATATTATAAAGGGCTTCCTAGGTTTGCATATGTCTGTTTATTGTGGGAGATATTTTTGACTCCTGGAGCTCAAAAAAAAAAAAGAAGGGGTACCACTTTCTCAAGGGTGTTGTTTCATTTGTGTGTGATGTGAGCCTTGTGTATTTCTTTAGACCACATAATTATGGCCTTATGCAGGTACTACTCGACTTACAACCATTCATTTAGTGACCACTCAAAGTTACAATGGCACTGAAAAAAGTGATTCCTTTGTTTTAGTATTTATTTATTTATTTATTTATTTATTGGTTCTTATATGCTGCCCTACTCCCGAGGGACTCAGGGCGGCGTACAGCGATATACAAGAACACTAGATAATAAACAGTAATTAAAAACCAAGTTAAAAAGTTAAAAAAATTAAACAATTAAAAATATTCACCAACCAGACATACCCGGGGGAGAGCTCAGATGGACTAGTCTCTACCCCTTGCCTGCAGGAAAAGCCATGTCTTGATGGCTTTTCGGAAGGCCAGCAGGGTGGGGATGGTTCGGGTCTCTGGGGGAAGTTGGTTCCAGAGCACGGGGGCCCCCACAGAGAAGGACCTCCCCCTAGGGCCCGCCAACCGGCATTGCTTGGCTGACGGGACCTGGAGGAGACCCACTCTGTGGGCCCTAATCGGTCGAAGGGAAGTATGAGGCAAAATGCGGTCCCGAAGGTAACCTGGTCCTAAGCCATGAAGGGCTTTAAAGATGATGATCAACACCTTGAATTGTACCCGGAGACCGATGGGCAACCGATGCAGCTGGCGGAATATAGGTGTAACGTGGGTGTACCTTGGCACACCCACCACAGCACGCGCAGCCGCATTTTGCACCACCATTTTTCACACTTACGACTGTTGCAGCATCCCCATGGTCATGTGATCAAAAATATGGTCACCTGGCAATTGGCATGGTATTTACGATGGTTGCAGTGTCCCAAGGTCATGTGATCACCTTTTGCGAGACCTTCTGACAAGCAAAGTCAATGAGGAAGCCAGATTCACTTAACAACAGTGTTATTAACTGCGGTTATTTGCTTAACAACCGTGGCAAGAGAGGTCATAAAATGTGGCAAAACGTACTTTAAAACTGTCTCGCTTAGCAACCTAAATTTTAGGCTCAATTGTGGTCATAAGTCGAGGACTATCTTGTACGCAGTACAATGGGCTTGTATAGTAGTCATACATACCAAAGAACAGTTTCTCTGTTTTAAAGCAGAGCATCGCTCTAGGTATGTTGAAAAAACTTGCAATCACAGTAAGTGTTCTTAATTTTTTTAGCACGTATAGGTCCTTACGGATTTTAAACAAATAAAGCTCTTTGATGTTTTCTTTTTTTTTTTAATCTCAGCATCAACTCTTGCAGCAACTTGCCAAACCTTAAATGGACATTCTTCTCATATTCCACAAGTTACCAAAGTCCACAGATTCTCCATCCCTGTTGTAATGATATGTAAATAGTTTACATATTACCAGATAGATACTGTATATAAAGTGGAGAGGGATATGAAAAATTTGACACTGAATTCAGTACTGTACTAAGTGATGGCCAATGGATATATTTTAATTTTCTACACACAGCATGTGGCAATGCATGATATGTGAAAAATAAGTCAATATTAATCCAATAAATAAATAAACATATTAATGCAGGGATAAGCAACCATAGATTTCGGTGCTCCTCTCTTCTCCTCCAGCTTAGGACTTACCGTAAAATGTAGAGGGCAACGTAAAGTCATCAAATCCACTTTTCACAGCTCTTGGACAGCTTTAGTGGAGAAAACACTGAAAATCAGAGGTGTGGGTTGGAAAAGACATAGAAATAGTATCATACCCTAAGCCAGAGGTCTTCAAACTTGGCAACTTTAGAGACTTGTGGACTTCAACTCCCAGAATTCTCCAGCCAGCTAAGCTGGCTGAGGAATTCTAGGAGTTGAAGTCCACAAGTCTTAAAGTTGCCAAGTTTGAGGACCCCTGCCCTAAGCTAAGAAAACATACATTAAACTGCATATATGACAGTGCACAGATCCTCGACTTACAGCAGTTCATTTAGTGACTGTTCAAAGTTATAAAAAGTGACTTATGACCGTTTTTCACACTTACAACCACTAAGGCATCCCCATGGTCATGTGTTCAAAATTCAGATGCTTGGCAACTGACTTCTATTTATGACGGTTGCAGAATCCCGGGGTCACGTGATCCCCTTTTGCAACCTTCTGACAAGCAAAGTCAATGGGGAAACCAGATTCATTTAACAGCTGTGTTGCCAACTTAACAGCTGCAGTGATTCCCTTAAAAAAATTAGGCAAGGTCGGTCATAAAATGGGGCAAAATTCACTTAACAAATATCTCGTTCAGCAACAGAAATTTGGGCCTCAATTGTGGTCATAAGTCAAGGACTACCTGTATACATTAAATAACATAAATTACTATTAAAAGAAAAACCCTATTGCCATATAGATTTCAAATCGCATTATCATATAGCAGGGGTGTCAAACTCACGTCATCACGGGGTCGTCACGTGACGGATCGGGACTTTCCCCCCCTTCGCTAAACCAGGTGGGGGCGGAACCAGCACGTGATGCATCTGGCCCGCGGGCCGCAAGTTTGACATCCCTGTCATATAGATATCACTTTCTCTCCACTATGGCACTCTCTTCCCTCAAAGGGGGGAAAAAACTATTGACAATACCTCCCAAATCATTTGAAGATATTTGCCTCCAACATTACATCTTCACTCATCCTCAAAAATGACTTATTAGGGAGTTTAAGGTAGCCAGGTTTTCTCATTATGGCTGAACTGAATGTTATCAGGGGAGCTCCCAGATTAACAAATAATTCTTGGAATGAACTAGGGTCCGACTTTCTTTCAACAGACCTTAGTTTAATTGTGCCAGGTTTTCTAGATGTTACAATATACCGCACTGCAACTGGTCAAACAACAGGAAGCTGAAGTTTCTGATCGTGGGAGCAGTGAAGGATGGTTTCTTTTTGTATCTGAATGGCCAACTTTGGCAAAAGATCCTAAACTGCATGAGCTATGAGAAGTAGAAAGCTTTCCTACTTTCTAAAGGAATGCATGCTCTCTGTGAACAAAAAAGATCTTCATTGTAACTCTCTATTTTACAGCTGAGCTTGCAAACAATGGCAGAAGGCAATGCCTGTTAGTCCCTAAATCTTAAGAGAATAAATGATCTCTCTCTCCCTCCCTCTCTACCACCCCTCCCCTTAACACTCTGCCTGGCAGAGCTTCCATTCACAAGCACATAGGAGGGAACCCATTGAGACCCTTCATTGTTGCGGCCTTCTTTCAGGGATGCAATTCATGACCTCATCCTGTGACCTACAGGCACTTAAGGGCAAGGTAAAGGAGGGGTGAAGCAGCCTGGGCTGGTAACCAAATGCAATAGAGCTCTTGTCCCTTTTAAAAATTAGGAAGAAGGAGGATTTTAGCAGGTCTTTACAGTACTCTCTTGCAGTACTAAAATGCTAAGCTGCACCTGCTAAACTCCCCTTTATTAATGGGCCCGCTCAGAACTAGCATAGTCAAGTGATTAAGAGACTGAGCCCTGACTCAACAAGGACTCATTTTCAAAGGTTAACTTTGCCATAGATTTACTAAGTAGCCTGGTTTGAATGGTGCCTCTCTCAACCCCCATTTTCTGCAATATGAAACTCAAAGTAGCATCAAAAGTGTTGATTGAAGTGATGTCTAACTAGCCAGAGAGACTGCATTGACTCTGAGAAAGTCCATATACCTTAATTAAAACAACTGAAGGCATATAAAATACAGTAGCTACAAGCTTAGTGTCAGACATGGGTCTACAAGCAGGGGAAAAGGAAATATGTATGCCCAGGTTCATTCCCACAGCACTAAGCAGTAGTTTAGTGTTATATCTGAATGTGCAGTTTTGGTGGTTTGTGGTATGGCAATGGGAGGTCTTCAGATCAAGAACTCACATGCTTTGACAGATTATAGATCTTATACCCAGTATTTTAAACATATATCTTAGCTCAGATATGGCCATCTTAAGCTATATGGGCAGCCAAGCATAATAGTCAGGACATATAGGTCCCAGAACCCCGGAGAGTCCAAGCTAATTTGGAAAATTCTGGTGTTGGAAGGACATAATGTTTCAATTCCAGATACCAAGAACACGTAGTAAAGCACATTTTGTCCTATAGGCAAGTTTGTCCTTGGGGTGTAGCCATTTTCTCAGACCCCAAATTAAGGGATTATAGGGTCGTAAAAAGGGAGTTTATTGTTGTATATGTCTGCATATTAAAACTGAGATAATATCTACTTACAAGAAGGGTTTTCTTAAATAACCCCAAAGTGCTAAAAAAAACGTATGTATTAAACTGAACACCGTATAACTCTATAACTCTTGGATGCAGAGCCTATCTAACTGAAATGAAAAAGTGTTCATTATCTAATTAATGTAATGCTCCTATCTAATCTTAGTTGTAATTTAGATTTAATGTTCCTTTTGCAGGTGCATCGATCAAAAGTTCAAACGCTGCCCACCCCTTCCGACCACCAGTGTCATTATTGTCTTCCATAATGAAGCTTGGTCCACATTGCTTCGCACTGTCTATAGTGTGCTGTACTCTTCTCCAGCTATATTGTTAAAGGAAATCATTCTTGTAGATGATGCCAGTACAGATGGCAAGTATAATCCCTTTGAAAGTGTGTGTGCTTGTGTATTGTTCCTGAAAGTGTGTGTGCTTGTGTATTGTTCCTGAAAGACCATCGTCTTTTATCCTGTATGTAAGAAATATTTTAAGACTTTGAGATCATAATATCCTATTTGCCTTAAGAGCTACATTACCCAGTACCTGCATTTATATCTAGGGATAGGACAGCTAGTGCTCCTTTCTCTGTTGGATGGATCCAATCTAACTAGTTTAAAGTTGAGGACTATATAAAGCCAAAGCAAGGAAGGTCCTTGAAATTTCCCATCTACAATGAGCACCTGAACATCAGACTATGGGCATTCATTCTCTTCATCAACTTCGCCTCCCATGCTACAATGCATGACATGAAGAGAAACAGATTCATTGTTTTGGAATAAGTCAAAATTCAGACCTAAGTCCAAAAATATTGCCAGTCCTGAAACAAGCTGTTTATACTGGAATACCTTGAATTAGTTTTCTCTTAAGGAATGGTAAGAAAAATTCCTACCCCGCAATATGAGAAATTGATCACCAGTTAGCTTTTGGTTGCAGTTACTGAGCTAAAGTTAGTGCAGCCGGTCACTCAATCTAAGGAAGCAATTATATATATTTTTTTCATACTGCCATGTCACATGTTGTTTGACTTTCTTTATACAATAAATGAAACAAGCACCACATTTTGGTGTTACTCATTAACTCAGACTCTAGAACTCATGTGAATATACTATCCGGCAGCAAAGATATACAAAAATTTAGAAAACCCAAATACCTTTTCACAGAACTGTATTTAGCCTCTGTCCAAACTACTCAGCTGGGCAAGTTTAGAAACCGCAAGCTGTATTTAGCAATCTAAATTGGTTATACTTCAGATTAAGATAATGACATGGTTCAACATCACGACTTGTATATTGTACCTCAGCCTGCTTTCCTGGCTCTCTGCTACTCAAGGTTTTCAAACGGCCAGTAAAGATACTACAGTGAAAGATTTCCTGAGGTGTTTTTTTAACATACTAATGAGTTGCAAGTTTTAATACCAGCTTGTGCATACTATCTCACATGTTGACCCACTTGCAAGGCAGAGCTGAGGAATTTGCCGAGTTTCTGATGGATAAAATCGCTCGGATTCGGTCAAACCTGGACTCTGGCTGGGCAGAGTCCATGGAGTTGACAGGGGCAAGTCTTAGTCCACCGTTGTGGGAGGAGTTTGGGCCTGTTTCTCCTGAGGATGTGGACAGAGCCATGGGGGCAATGGGGGCCTCCACCTGTTTATTGGACCCGTGCCCCTCCTGGCTGGTTTCTGCCAGCAGGGAGGTGACACGCGGCTGGATCCGGGCGGTGGTCATCGCTTCTTTGGGGGAGGGTTCCGTACCGCAGTCATTAAAAGCTGCGGTGGTGAGACCCCTCCTGAAGAAGCCTTCCCTGGATCCAGCTGATTTGAAGAACTATCGTCCGGTCTCCAACTTGCCTTTTTTAGGGAAAGTTGTGGAGAAGGTGGTGGCCACTCAGCTTCTGCGGCTTCTGGATGAAACAGACCATCTAGATCCCTATCAGTCAGGTTTCAGGCGCGGCTACAGTACAGAAACTGCCTTGGTCGCTCTGATGGATGATCTCTGGCGGGCCCGGGATGGGGGAAATTCCTCCATCCTGGTGCTACTTGACCTCTCAGCGGCTTTCGATACCATCGACCATGGTATCCTTCTGCATCGTCTCGGCGAGTTGGGAGTGGGAGGCACCGTTTTACGGTGGTTCTCCTCTTATCTCGCCGATAGGATGCAGTCGGTGTTGGCGGGAGGGCAGAGATCCACCCCTAGGCCCCTGTTATGCGGGGTGCCTCAGGGGTCGGTCCTCTCGCCCATCCTGTTTAACATTTACATGAAACCGCTGGGGGAGATCATCCGCAGACATGGGGTGTGTTTCCACCAGTACGCTGACGACACCCAGCTGTACATCACCACCCCGTCTGACTTCAGTGTGGCAGCCGATGTAATGTGCCGATGCCTGGACGACGTTAGGATCTGGATGGGGAGGAACAGACTCAGACTCAACCCCGACAAGACTGAGTGGCTTTGGATATTGCCTCCTAAGGATTATGACAACTATCCCTCCTTGGTTCTCGAGGGAGCGAAACTGACTCCCTCGGATCAGGTCCGCAACTTGGGGGTCCTCCTAGACCCACAGCTAAAATTGGAACACCATCTCACTGCTGTGGCTAGGGGGGCCTTTGCACAGGTTCGCCTGGTGCACCAGTTGCGGCCATACTTGGAGAAGGAGGCTCTACTCACGGTCACTCATGCCCTTGTCACCTCCCGTTTGGACTACTGCAACGCGCTCTACATGGGGCTACCCTTGAAGAGTATCCGGAGACTCCAGTTGGTGCAAAATGCAGCTGCGCGTGCTGTGGTGGGTGTGCCAAGGTACACCCACGTGACACCTATACTCCGCCAGCTGCATTGGTTGCCCATTAGTCTCCGGGTCCAATTCAAGGTGTTGATCATCATCTTTAAAGCCCTTCATGGCTTAGGACCAGGTTATCTCCGGGACCGCATTCTGCCTCATACTTCCCTCCGACCGGTTAGGGCCCACAGAGTTGGCCTCCTCCAGCTCCCGTCAGCCAAGCAATGCCGGCTGGCGGGTCCTAGGGGGAGAGCCTTCTCTGTGGCCGGCCCCGCGCTCTGGAACCAACTCCCCCCAGAGACCCGAACTATCCCCACCCTGCTGGCCTTCCGAAAAGCCGTTAAGACATGGCTCTTCCTGCAGGCAGGGGGTAGAGCTTAATTCCATCTACACTCTCCCCCGGGTATGTCTGGCGGTTGAATGGTGCTTTTATATTGAAATTTTTAATTTTTATATTTTGATTTTAAATTGAATTTATTGGTTTTCTTGTATTTTTCCTGTGTTGTAAGCCGCCCTGAGTCCCTCGGGAGTGGGGCGGCATATAAGAAACCATAAATAAATAATAAATAAATAAATAAATTATTTCTGCTTTCATCGTAGATTTAAATCTTCTACTCCATTCTGTATCCATTCTTTGCTTTCTCTCTAAATCTCTTTAAATTGTCTCCAACTTTTCCCCTTCATGTGGAACAATACGGTACCATTTTCAAGGAGGGAGGGAAGATTATTTTGGACGTTCTTCCCATGTATCTTTTCCTGTGTCCTTAGCTCCACATTTTTACAATGCAATGTTTTATACTAGCAGTTAGACAAATAACACAATTAGCCAATATGAAATCTATTAATGGAAAAAACACTGGAGTGTATTTTTTCCTTCTAGTAAGATTAGTATTTTAACCACTTATGGAGCCAATCAAATGCTTACAGGTAGTCCTCAGCTTATGATCACAATTGAGCCCAAAATTTCTGTTGCTGAGCAAGACAGTTTTTAAGGGAGTTTAGTCCCATTTTACAACCTTTCTTGCTGCAGTTAAGTGAATCACTGCAGTTGTTAAGTTCGTAACACAGTTAATAAATGAATCTGGTTTCCCCATTGACTTTGCCTGTCAGAAGTTAGCAAAAGATGACCACGTGACCCCAGGACACTGCAACCGTCATAAATACATGCCAGTTGTCAAGTGTCTGAATTTTGATAACATGACCATTGGGACGCTGCAACAATCGCAAATGTGAAAAACAGTCATAAGTCACTTTTTTCATTGCTGTTATAACTTTGAACAGTCACTAAACAAATGACCCTAAGTCAAGGACTACTTGTATTAGCTTCAAACTGAACAGAGGTGAGTACAGAAAGTAGTGGGTACAATCTTGTTTAGGTTCTTTGGTTTCAGAGGTATTGCAAGCATAGGACAAGATGTGGAGGCTGGCCAGCATGTTTTTGAAGAATCCATGCTTGCTTCTAAGAGGCTCTGCATCTTTCCCAGTATTGTATGCTGGGTCCTGCTTTTACCAAGTCGGATTATTGATCCTTGTAGCCAAAGGTACCATATTTTTCGGATTATAAGATGCCCTTTCCCCACCCTCCACAAAAAGTGGATGGAAATGTCTATGTGTCTTATAGAGCGAATATGGGCCTGTTTTTGGCCTCCCAAACCCTCCACGCGTCCCATTTTTGCCCTCCCCAGCATCCAGAAGCACTCTGCAGGCCAGAACCAAGCCCATTTTTGGCCTCCGGAGGCCTCCGCGGGTCCCTTTTTTTGCCCTCGAAAATGGGCCCGTTTTTGGTCTGCAGAGTGCTTCTGGATGCTGGGGAGGGCAAAAACAGGACACGCGGAGGCCAGAAACTATTTTTTTCTTGTTTTCCTTCTCTAAACCTTATAGTCCGGTGCGTCTTATAGTCCGAAAAATACGGTATCTTCCATGGCAGAGTGTCAGAGAAATGCAGAAGGCATCTTTCTCCTTACAGTGTGTTTCTGTAGCTCATAAATTAGGTTAGAAATTACAGTAGATTAAATTGAAAGGAAGTGATTTCATCCAAAACCCTGAGCTACATGGCTATAAGTTATGCTATCCTGCGCCTAACTTGATATTGTTCCACCACAGCATGCATTTTCTTCTAACCCTTTCCCTTGTCCCAGTCATGCTTCCATCCCCCCACCCCGGTCAAAGAAATCTAAATCATCATTAATTTAACAATAGGAGTGAGTTTTAAGAGGTGTTCCACAACTGAAAATAATGCAGTTGAGAAGACTGCTCGTGAGCAAACTGGTTATAAAGTTTCTTGCTTCTTTTATCAGATTAAGCAGATCTTATTTCTAGAAATAATAAGCAGCTTGTTCAAAGCGGTGTGGTTTTTGAAGCATTGTATTTTGAAAAGTTTTAATGTCCTCTTTGACTGCTTTGCTGTAACTGCAACATTTAACTATGCAACTATTTTAGAGATTCTGGCACATGATACTATGCCAACATACAACACTGATACTGTAAGTATTATTTCTATGTTTTTCACTAAACCTGCCCTGCAGGAAAGGTGAGAAAGCTACTGCTTTTGAGATTATTGGCTGGCAGCCTGCCCTTTAAAAGAGTTACTTTAAAATTGAAGGGTAAAATACAAATAAATCGATTCTGAAGACAGATTAGTTGCTAGAGTTGTCCTAAGGTACTTTGTTGCTGGAGGTAGAACAGCAAATGTTCTCCTCATATAGTTGCGTAAAAAAAAAAACACCCCGAGCCAGAAAAGATCACAGATGATTCTGGGAGGCAAAAAAAATACCAGAAAGAGAAATTGAATATCTAGCAATTTTTCATCATACATCTTGAAGTAACTTTTCATTTTATCTAATGATAGTCCTATCATTGCCACACAGTTCTAAGGATTTTCTTTAGTCTTCTGCCTTCTTGTAGTGGATGAGATGTTGCAGTTGCGGTATATAAGTAAAGTTTTCTTTACTATTTTCGCATACCCCAAACGGATGCTTATGCAGAACATAGACTAATAGGGGTAGAAGGGACCTTGGAGGTCTTTTACTCCAACATCTGCTCGAGCAGGAGACCCTATACCAGTGATGGCGAACCTTTTTTCCCTCGGGTGCCGAAAACGCGTACGCGTGCGCTGTCACACACGTGTGAGTGCCCACACCCATAATTCAATGCCTGGGGAGGGTGAAAACGGCCTCTCCCGCCCCCGCAGATGCCCTCTCGAGGCCGGAAATGGCCCATTTCCTGACTTCCGGTGGGCCTGGTAGGCCCATTTTTCGCCCTCCCCAGGCTCCAGAGGCTTCCCTGGAGCCTGGTGAGGGCGAAAACACCCCCTTGGAGGCCCTCTGGAAACCTAAAATGCCCTCACAGAGCCTCCACACGAGCCAAAAATCAGCTGGCCGGCACGCACATGCATGCTCTAGTTGACCTAGGGCAACGGCTCGCGTGCCGGCAGATATGGCTCCGCGTGCCACCTGTGGCACGCGTGCCATAGGTTCGCCATCACTGCCCTATACCATGCTGTCCTGTCTGTTCTTGAAAACCTCCAGTAGTGAAGTATCCACAACTTATGGAGGCAAGTCATTCCACTGATTAATTGGTCTGTCAGGAAATTTCTTCTTAGTTCTAGGTTGGCTTTCTCTTTAACGTTCTTCCACCTGTTACTTCTTATCCTGCCCTCAGGTCAGTAGTGGGTTCTAAAACCCGTTGCTACCAGGTCGCGCGCGACGCTTCTGCGCATGTGCAGAAGTGTCCCAGGTGGGTGGGTGGAGCCTCCCACTGCTGGCGATACCGGTTCACAGAACCGGGAGCAACCCACCGCTGCCTCAGGTGCTTTGGAGAATAAGTAGACCCATCTTCTCTGCAGCAGCTCCTCAAGTACTGGAAGACTGCTATCACATCATTACTAATCATTCTCTTCCTTAGACTAGACATATTCAGTTACTGCAACCGTTCATCGTATGTTTTAGCCTCCAGTCTCCTAATCATCTTTGTTGTTCTTCTCTTCCCTCTTTTTAGAGTCTCAACATCTTTTTTGTATCATAGTGACCAGAACTGGATGCAATATTCCAAGTATGGTCTCACCAATGCAGTATACACTTCGCATGGTCTTGAAACTATTCCTCTGTTAATGTAGCCTAGGAGTGCATTGATTGTTTTTGCCAGCTTTTTTTGCCAGATTAGTTCTCCAGCTGAGTCTTGGGTTTGGTGCACGTATACAGAGATTACTATTCCACATCGCCTTCTCAACATCAGAATTTTGGGAGGAAGAGCAGCATTTTCCTTGAGCAGTAGCATCAAGGATGCATAAATTATGAGTTCCAGACATCTTGGAATGCCTGACACAGCATTCTGAGCGGGAAAGTACCTATTTGAAACAAAACCTCTGCAGTTGTTGATACTTGTAGACAAAGGCCTACGAGTTCTCCAAACATAAAAGACTTATGTTTCTCTTTGAATCTTGTAATGTTGTGTTGTAATATAGAGATGCCTAGATGGATTATAAATTGCTTTGCAAGCATTAAATCACCCCATATGAATAAGCGGTTGCCTGTCATTTTCTTCATTAGCTGGAAATTTTCTTAACAAAAGGCCTTGCTTGCTTTGAATTGCTTTGAACAAATATTCAGGACCGTTAACCCCTTCCTGTTCTCATCTTAAGCTAATACCAGAACAGAAGGCAGGGCCAATCCTTAAGACAACAATGCTTATTAGTTAAGTAAAAGAGAGAGAGGTTTGCTTTCTGTTTTGCTGTCTATTATTTAGGCTGCATACATATACAGGGAAAATCCCAAAGCTAGTTTTGACCCAATATTAAAATCAATAAGTATTTAACTAGAGTTTTAATTAATATAAAAAACAAGTATAAACTATTGTCACTAAGAATTATTTTTAATATATATTTTAATGCAGATAACTTACATTCATAGGGCTATTTTGTTTAGGTTTTTGCTTGCTGTTAGGCTCTGAAAACGCACGTGCACTCACACACAGACAGAAAACATCCCTCTCTATCTGGTTTTAGGCTTCCTTGCTGTAAATATTATGTTCTCCTGATAATAAGATTTTTATCCTGCTTTTCCTGCAAAGCAAAAAACAGTTTTTTGCTCTCACCCCTGCCTTTATGCTCACAACAGTCCAGGTAAAGTACAGATCCAAGGCCTTTATTGCTGTCTCTTCCTATCATTTGTTATCTTAAAACCAGATTTATATTGGGTGATCTTCAAATGAAGGGCTTGTCAATAACAAGACACCACCATACCATTCTATCCACACTAAAGAATGAAACAAAAGTATTAGCTAGCCCGGGGGTCGGCAACCTTAAACACTCAGAGAGCCATTTGAACCCGTTTCCCACAGAAAAGAAGACACCGGGAGCCACAAAACTCTTCCCGTGCCTGCCTATTTCCTGAGCGGCCACAAAACTAGCATATATAGTTGAATTAAAGATTCTGTTTTCTTCTGAAACTTTTCTTTTCTTGGATTTATCCATGGTTGGCCTACTGGGGGTCGAAAAGCTCAATAAATTGCATACCAGCGGGTGTCGCACATTGGCAGTTGTGACACATATATTGAGCGACGGAGCTGCAGCAGAGTGATGAAAGAGCCACATGTGGCTCCAGAGCTGCAGGTTGCTGACCCCTGAGCTAGCCATTATCCTGCACATAATCTGTGAATTTTAAAGAGAATGAACTTCGTTAAAAACCTCCTGTCTAAAGTTGGGAGACAATAATTTTCTTGGCCTAGTTAATCAAGTAACAATTTTTATTGTTGACGCTGTAGTATGCAAAGACTTCAGAGTTAGTGGGAGAGTGTGTTTGTTTGTATATATGTGACTGTAAGAAGATAACTCTCAGCTACTTTGACTGAAAGTTGCTTCTATTTTATAGTTGTCATTTCCAATTCCGTGCTGTCATTTCCTGCCCTCTTCCTCTTCTGTACCACTATTATACCCTTCAAATTCACTGCAGAGTCCTTCAGGGTGGCTGCAATTTACAAAGCTAACAATCTCTCCCCACACAGTCTTGAACTGCTTCCTGCCCACAGGTTGCACCTGCCACCCAAAGTCTGGTCAGAGTAATTCTAAATAAGGACTTAGCTTTGATGCTAAGAGATGCTGGGTTAAGAGGGGGTAAGGGTGAGAAAAACAGAGAGTTCACTTTTTTCATTCCCTGATAAATAAATAGGGTTCTGCAATTAATGCAAGTAATTGGATATGGACAGGCAAGATATTCAACATCGTTTTGCCCCCAATCTTGATCCCTCCAAATATGTTAGACTCCCAACTCCCATTACTGGATGTATTCTGGGGCACACAGTGAAGGAAAGGAGCCTGTAGCTCTTAGATATTAGCATAAGAAAGGACGTCATTGAGAAGTATTAGCTTCTGTTTGAAGAATGGGTGGGTAGGAATTGCCTTGTATAAGCTCCTGAAATTAGTGCTAAGCAACAGAAGCACTTAGATAAACTTTTAGGCATCTGTACAAAATCACCTATTTTCCCACCCCACCCCTATCTGATGAATACCTGCTTTCTTACTCAGTGCATTCTGCTTTTTTGATCAGTATACTTTCCCATGTCAACATTGCAGGAAATGCTTAGACCAAGAACAGTCAGGGAGATAAATCATCGCCCAGAATTGTTTAGACTTGGAAACCTCTAGTGCAGTTTGTTATTCAACGTTGAATTTTAATTCACTTTTGAGTTCTTAAAAAATGTATAGTGGCCTTCCTGCGCTTGTAGTCTATAGTGGTTGCAAAACAGTTCTAATATGTTCTGAGCTGAAGACCAGTGGTTTGAAAACATTTTCCAAATAATGGATACGAAATTTGGGCAATGGGTAGCTATAAAATTTAATGCTTTAATCAAATGCTGCCAGCATTAATCAAATGCTGCCAGTTTGTTGTTGTTGTTGTTGTTGTTGTTATTGTTTGTTATGTTGTGTTTCCCATTCTTGGATTGCAAGAATCAAAGCATGTCTGGAGTGCAGCAAACTCTTCTACAGCATAATCTTGGGTGTGTTTGTTTGAAACTATGGCAACCTGCTTCGAGGTATTAGTGTGTGTGTGTGTGTGTGTGTGTTTGTGTTTGTGTGTGTGTGGTTGAGAACGACTTTCAATGATCATAGTGGGCTTTTATTTTCATGCTCGAACGTGTATAAAATCGCACTCTTTGACTGGTAAATTTTTTTTTCTTCACTACCTTTCCCTGGTCCCAACTTCTTCTTTTTTTCCTGAGCCATTCATTTTTCTAATCATCATATATGGTTTCATAAGCATTTTTTTAGTTCTTAAGCTTGTTTTCAAGCAAAAAGTAAACTTTTGACATTAAAAACCAGAGTTTAAATTGATCCCCCATAGAGATGAGAATCTGACTCCCATTGTCACCAGACTCTTGAGCATCATAAACCCACTGACTGACTGACTGACTGACTGACTATGTGTCTGCCCATCTCCCTCATAAAGGGACTCTGGGTGGTGTACAATAAAATATTAAAACATAAAAACAAAATTTAAAAAGAGGCAAGGATGATTAAAAACAATGTTAAAAATTAATTAAAAGGAAAAGGGAAGACTTTCAGGGCACCAACTAACCAACCAACCCCATGGCTGCATGCTTCTATGTGAACTGCAAGCAAGGCCGCACCGCCATGTCTTTACACCTTTCTGAAAGGCCAGGAGAGAGGAGCCACACAGAGTGAGGACAAAGGCAGAGAAGGCATTCTTCCTGGACCCTGCCAATCAAAATTCTTTAACTGACAGGGTCCGCAACACATTTTCCCTGCCTGACCGAGTGGGATGGGACAGTGTAATGGTACAAAGACAGTTCTGTAGATAACCTGGCCTCGTGTTTGATGAATTCTCTTTCAGATTACTTGAAAGACGAGTTGGACAACTATGTGAAGCAATTGCAGGTAGTCAGAGTTGTCCGGCAGTTGGAGAGAAAGGGCTTAATAACTGCCCGATTGCTTGGTGCCAGTGTTGCCAAGGGTGATGTCCTCACTTTCTTGGATGCTCATTGTAAGTAATAAATCTCTTTGTTGATAAAGTTTGGTTTTTTTCCCCTTGACAAGCAGTGCCAGTTCATAGACGTGTATGCGTTAATTCAGTGTCTCTCAACATGTCTTAGAGTTGCCACGGTTGAGAAATACTCCATTAATTGCTTGCTCTACATCTTGGGGTGGTTCACAGGACCATATTCGCCCCTTGATCAATCTCCATCCACTAATGAGCAGCCCATTCGTTGAATGGGCATGGCAGACTTAATGCTACTGATTCTGATTGTTGTGTCAAACATAATAACTTCAGTGAAGTCAAACAAGTGGATGGCACTTGAATGACCTAATTAACAGACTGTACTAAGAATGCTATTTTTTGTTCAAGATGTTAAGGCACTAAAACTGCATCCAACATGCTCAGATGTAGGTTGGATGCATCATCATTCAATATTTAATCGTAAAGGAAATGAAATAGAGTTGCTAGGAGTCGGGCACCTATGCATTCAATGCATTATTCATTTAATGTACATACAAGTGTCTCTGTCCTGGAGGCATGTTCTGACTCTCTTGTATAGAGTATGTGGTATTAAAAAAAAAACCCTTAGATAAGTTTGATTCCCAGAATGTTCAGTATATTTACTTCAGCCATTTGTCTCTCCATTTTTAGATCTCATACTGAGGCAGATCTTTTCCCTCCATGGTTCCATTTTTGTCCATTTTGTCCAATTTTGCAAATTACTTAATGGCTCAATTTCTTTGGAAGATAGACTCAAGAGTCAGAAGGATATTGACAGACTTTAGCATTGAGCCCTATCCAATAAGATGCAGTTCAGTGCTGAAAAAGTAAGGTCCCATACTTAGGCAGGAAAAACCAGGTACACAGGTACAGGGCAGGCAGTACCTAGCTCAACAGTAGTGCCTGTGAGAGGGATCTTGATGTCCTGGTGGACTGCTGCTTAAGTATGAGTCAGCAGTGTGCTACAGCTGCCAAAAAAACCAACAGAGTCCTTGGCTGCATCAACAGAGGGATAGCATCAAGATCACAAAAAATGATAGTACCACTCTATACCGCACTAGTGAGACCACATTTGAAATACTACACCCAGTTCTGGTTATTACCATTCAAAAAGGATGCTGAGGCCCTAGGAAGATTGCAGAGAAGAGCAAGAAAGATGATAATGGGTCTGGATGCTAAACCATATAGTTAACAGCTAAGGGAACTAAGTATGTTTAGCCTAATGAGGAGAAGGCTTAGGGGAGGCCTGATAGTAGTCTTCCAATACTAGAAGGGCTGTCATAGGGAAGAGGGCATCAATTTATTCTCCAAAGCACCTAAGGGCAGGACAAGTAGCCGCCCTGAGTCCTTCGGGAGTTGGGCGGCATATAAGAATAACAAAATAAATAAATAAATAAATAAATAGTAATGGATGGAAGTTCATCAGAGGGAGATCCAACCTGGAAATAAGGAAGAATTTCATGAGAGTGAGAACAATTAATCAATGGAACAGCTTGCTTCCTGGAGTTATTGGTGCTCTATCGCTGCAGGTTTTCAAGAAAAGATTGGACAACTATTTGTCCAGGATAGTATAAGGACTCATGCTTTGGATAGGGGCAGAATAGGGATAGATGGCCTCCATGGTCCCTTCCAGTGCTATGATTCTATAATTCTATGTATTGAGATTGACATCTGAACACATTAATGCAAGTTTTCTTGACAGCAATATGAAAATGCTTTGTCATTATCTTTTTCTGGAAAGGCATTTTTTATTTGTCAGTCTAACCTATGGCCCAGGTAATTCCCAAACTGTCTATAATCCAGATACCAGCCAGATTTGATCGTGGATGTATTCTGAGCCCAGAAAAGATCAGGTGTCCTCATCTTGCAAATGTTAAGGCAATAAATATTGAAGTTTTTAAAAGAAAATTAGGGGTCCGTATGACTTTCCATGGGTAAGAAAGTGAACATTATAAGAGAAATATTTTCAGAGTAGCAGTTCCTGAGCATCAGGTATCTCTGAAAAACCTCGAAAGGTAGAAGTGACCACAGCAACTGTCAGGTACAAAGAAAGAACCAGGAACAGGAGTTTAGTTCAAAACACTTCAAGTTTATTACATGCTACTTATACACAAGAATCTGATCTATTAGCGGTCAAGGTAAATTGGTGCTAGATAAAAGTAAATGGAATTCAAGGCGGGGCTGGACTTAGGTCTCTTGTGGGAGCATAGTGACTCCAAACTGATGACACATTTGACTCTGCCCTCAGGCTCACCCTGGTCATCATCTACAGCATCAGTGTTTGGAAATAGGGATTTATTTTTGCGGAGATGGTGTAGCAGTTCCTGATTGATTTTTCCTCAGGTGAATGTTTCCATGGATGGTTAGAACCTCTCCTATCGCGCATTGCTGAAGAGCCCACAGCTGTGGTCAGTCCAGATATCACCACCATTGACCTGAACACCTTTGAATTTTCCAAACCCATCCAATATGGGAAGCAGCACAGTCGGGGAAACTTTGATTGGAGTCTTACTTTTGGCTGGGAGGCTATCCCTCAACACGAGAAGCAGAGAAGAAAAGATGAGACCTACCCAATCAAGTAGGTTCAAGCTGAAAGTTTGATACCATTGTTAACATGTCTGGGGAAGTGATGTGTGGCAAGAGATTGCCTTTAAAAAGCACAGTTTCCCAAAGCAGAGTTTTCAGTTTTGGAAATCCTGAAATCTATATATATAAAAGCCAAATGCCACTCACGCATCATCACGAAATCTCCAGAACCATAAAGCCTACAAACTTGAAACTTGGCATGTATGTTTCTCTTGGCTTCTAGGTGCTCGCTAAGAAAGGATTTTTTGAAATGACCATCAGATCATTAGTTATTTCTTATATTATTATTAACACACTAAAACACTTGTTAACATGCTAAGGAGTTAGACGTTTTACTCCTCCTCCCCACCTGAAAAGAACTTTGTTCCAACTGCCAGTTGCCTTATATTAACACGCTCTGATGCTAATGAGTTACACATTCTACATAAATTTTCAAGCTTTAGGTGTCAATGTATCAAGCCCGATCATAACTACTCATTAATTTTCAAGCTTTAGGTGTCAATTTATCAAGCCCGATCACATAGTTTCGTAGCGAAGCACGGGTATCCAGCTACTAGTCAGTTATATACAAATTCTTTCTCTTTACACCCCACTGTAGAATTTTATTCATGAAGTAAAAATCACGGCATTTCTATTTTTGACAGAAATTGGGAGCTTGGGGTTTTGCCTGGACTAAGGTATCTGGATTGCTTCAAGATTATCTTGGATCTTTTAGTCCAGTCTTCTATAAACTGGGTGCCATCCAGATGGGTGGGCTTCAATTCCTAAAATTCTCACCATGCTGACTGGAATTGTGTCAAGCCTGAACATCTGGAGAGCTCTCAGATTGAAAAAGGCATCCGTACCATTGGCTCTAACAGGCGAGATGGACAGCAAACAAATTCAATAAATAAATAAATAAAATATTCCAAAATGGTCACCAATAGGAATGAGATGGAGATGCTGAGGCACATTCCTGCAGAGATAGCCAAGAAAAGTGCATCTAGATGACTTGGCATTTCATGTTAAAGTAGGTTTCATGTATGGAACCTACCGGAAGAGAATATCTGAAGGTTTGCACTGAGATGTTCTTATCAACTTCGAATCAAAGCGGAAGGGATTACTTTCTCTCAGTTGTGCCCAGGTTTGTTACCTTAACTGTTATCTTTCCCAAAGTTAAGAGTGTTGATGTGAGGAAACCATTATAGGCCTGAAGCCCTTAGTTTAGCTTCCGTTATCGGATCATGCTGATGTTAATACTTCACAAAACATGGATATGATTTCGTAGATTACAGTGACAGCTTGTACTTACAGGTATTGTATTTACTGCTCCCATTTTAAAACCCAGAAAGGGCCTCCCCTGGCATCCCATGAGCCAAGCCTAATTAGGCAGAATAATCATTTCTCTTCTCCAGTTGAAAAGGAACAAGAACAATGCCACAGGCAAGAATGAACCATTAGGCTACCTCTCAAAAGACAGATAAGGAATAACAAAGAAAGAAACTTTTTCGAACTTTTACCACCCTTGCCTTGCACTTCTAAAGATTAGTTAAAGCCCTTGATGTGGCAGAAAAAGCAGAAATAATTCATGCAACCACAAATTAAACCACCTCTTCATGTTTCATACTTCACAGTAAGCCATGGTTCCAATAAATAAACTAGTAACAAATAGTGATTTACTTCCCTAAAAAAACCAACAGTATGGCTTATTCCTTGTTCCTGTTTGCACATCGCACTAAACTGCAAAGAAAACATGTACTTTGTGCGATGTATAAAGCCAGCTAGGAAGCCTTAATGAACAATCCAGAGATTCATCAGGCAGCATTTTCCCATATTGGAGCTCCTGAAGCCCAAACTTTTCCAAGCGCCTTTCTTACTGATCTTTGATCTGTCATGGCTAAACTCTGCCTATAGAAACATTTGTTTAATGGTTTAAGGCTGTCAAGGTGGGGTGGGGGTGGGGGGTGGGATGCAGCCTCTTCCTTGAACTCTTGAGCGAAGGGAGGTCTTGATGAGCTTCATTCCTACAAATGAAAGAAGTTATTAAATCTCTTCAGTCTACAGTCAGGTCTTGCTGCTTAGTTCTCAGTAAGAAGTCAATTGTTTCCTTTAATCTTAAATTCAGTCGTTTTAATACCTTGCAAAGGCCTGCTTGCATTTTTAAATTCTGGCCATACATTTAGCCTTAACAAAATGTAACAAAGGGGTCTGCCGCTTGCATTGTAACAATAGATTTGGGTTGAACAGGAACAGGAAAGATGCATTTAGCTGGGATCCATTTTAGCAACAGCACCATAGTTTAACAGTTTAACATTGTCACTACAAGCACTGGCAAGTCCTGTCCCATTCCCCATGCCTTCCACCCCCCACCCCAGCTTTCTTGAAGCCCAGAGAAGGAAACTAGAATCATCCATGTCTACTTGTAAAGTAACTTGAATCCCTTGATATATTCCAAATGTAGGGTAACCCTGATGTAGCCAGAGCTCCCCCAAGTTCAGATATGATGAAGAATTCAGATTAGTTTGAGAAGGAAATAGGTGCTTCTGGTGCCTTCATGGCTATCTCACAGGGGAAGGCAATGCAGTGCCGAAAAATCTTCCCACTCCTGAACTGTACTTTAACACGGAAGGACTATACTGTATATACATGATAACTTTTCAAAAAGCAGAAGGCATATTATAAATCAGAGGCACAGACAGCTCAGTGCAGAATAGAAAAAGTCAGTGGTTACAGGTAGTCCTCTACAGCAATTTATTTAGTGACCGTTCAAAGTTACAACGGCACTGAAAAAAAGTGACTTATTTTTCACACTTATGACTGTTGCAGCATCTCCGTGGTCACATGATTTACTTTTGGATGCTTGACAACTGACTCACGTTTATGACGGTTGCAGTGTCCCAGAGTCATGTGATCCCCTTTGGCGACCTTCTGACAAGCAAAGTCCAGATTGACTTAACAACAGTGTTACTTAAGACCTGCAGTGATTCACGTAACCAATGTGGCAAGAAAAGTCGTAAAATGGGGCAAAGCTCACTTAACAAATTTCTCACTTAGCAACATAAATTTTGGACTCAAATTGTGGTCGTAAATTGAGGATTACTTATATTAGTCTCCTTAGCTCATTGAGCTGATTGAATTCAACCTAGCCTTATTTCCAGAACTTTTGTAAAGGAAAAAAAAAGTCGCATGCCTGTTTTTGGTACGATTCCATGAACTGACCGAAGTTCCGTCTGTCGAGTAATGGATCTTCTTCTACTCTCCTGTGCCTGGAGAATATATCCATATTTGAGCAGCAGAAGCTATTTCAGAACTTTGCTTTTGAGTTTGGTTTACTTTAAATATTTTATGTGAAAACACTTATCTCTGCCATTGTACCAAGCATAGCTTGTTATCTTTCATTTTTCATCTGTAGGCTGTAGTTAAACAGCACGTATTCTGTTCGGACTTTCACATGCTTGTAAAAAATCGCTTTATGGAACTGATACTGGGGTCAAATATTTTAAATTGTAATTTAAAATCTAGATGTATTCTGAAAGCGTTTTAGCATCCTCTCAATGTAATACAAAAAAAATGTACAATTTTTAAGCCTTGTTTAGAACCCTTATGGTTATGTATGTACTCCCAGCAATACAGGTAGCCCTCAATTGAGCCCAACATTTTTGCTGCTAAATGAGACAATTGTTAAGTGAATTTTGCCCCATTTTACTATCTCTCTTGCCACAGCTGTTTAGTGGATCACTGCAGTTGTTAAATTAGTGATACACTTGTTAAGTGAATCTGGCTTCCCCATTGAATTTGCTTGTCAGAAGGTCGCAAAAAGGGATTGTGTGATCCTGGGACAATGCAACCGTCATAAATGTGAATCAGTTGTCAAGCATCTGAATTTTGACCACGTGACCATGGGGATGCTGCAGTGGTCGTAAGTGTGAAAAATGTCATAATTCCCTTTTTTCAGTGCCATGGTAACTTTGAGCGGTCACTAAATGAACTGTTGTAAGTTGAGGACTACTTGTACAGGTAGTCCTCAACTAAACCACCAAGCCACCCCACCTCCCGTCTGTTCTGAGTTCGCTTGGCAGAAAAACTTGCATGTACACTTCCAGACTGAGAGAAGTAAATGAAAGTGGCAGCATGTTGGTGCAGCAGAGAAGGGAATTTGCAGAGATAGAACAATATCGATTAGAAAAATAAGCCATCTAAATCTAAATCAAGACCTTGAATTAGATCAGAAGCAAACTGTCATCCAATGCACAGCAGAGTTGTAATATGGGAGTACATATAACTCTCCGCCATGTTCTACACCAGCTGCAGTTTCCAAACACCGTTCAAGAGCAGCTCCATGTAGAGCATATTATAATAGTCCAATCTGGAAGTGACTAGGGCATGAGTGACTGTGAGCCAATATGACAGAAAGACGTACCTTTTCCTTGGAGTATACTATTTACTATTATGATAGGTACTCTGGTACATATGATAAGATGGATGATATGGAATAGTCAATTTTAGTGATCCCACTAATCTGTAATTTGCCATTGGAATTGGCACAGATGTATTTTAGAGTGGTGCGGTGGCCTAGAGGTGGAGCTCTTGCCTCACAATCAGGAGGCTGTGAGTTCGATCCTAGGTAGTAGCAGGTACCGTATTTTTTGGAGTATAAGACGCACTGGAGTATAAGACGCACCTTAGTTTTTGGGGAGGAAAATAGGGGGGGGGGGGAAATCTACCTATCAGGTATTCATCTGGCTAGCGTCCTTAGTCTGGTCAGCTTCAGCACATTATTAATCCCCTGGTTAGGGCTGAAAAAAACCTTTTTTTTAGACCCGAGGTGGCGCAGAGGTTAGAGTGGGGTACTGCAGGCCACTTTAGCTGACTATGATCCACAGGTCAGCGGTTCAAATCTTACCTGCTCAAGGTTGACTCAGCCTTCCATCCTTCCGAGGTAGGTAAAATGAGGACCCAGATTGTTGGGGGCAATGTAAATATACATTGCTTACTGGTGTAAACCACTTAGAGAGTGCTTGCACTGTGAGGCGGTATATAAATGTCACTAATAAATAATAAACAAGCCTGCAAAGACTTAGGGCTGGAAAAACACTTCTTTTGTGTTCTGATATTCTGTGAAGTAGCAATAACATTCTTATTTTGCTCTAGTTATGGGTGAACTGGTTCCAGACTTTTCCAGCCTGATTGATGATTGAAACTGATTCCATCATACAGTATTTACTGTTATATCAGCTGTTGACTTTTTATCTAATCAGTTCATGGAGTGCTTTATTATGGCTCTGTGGGATTTCAGTATTTTGTAAGACATAGGAGTGCATGTAAACTGCATACTGTACTGCTGCTGAGTTTTTAATTTTATTTTTCCAAATGCATATCGTCTAATAATGAATTTGCATATTTGAACCAGGATTGAACTTTGAAATGTGTAGAAGAAACCAACTGTTCATGCAGCAACTCTCACCAAGCTTTATGTTGGAAATGTTTAGAGTCAGTCAGTCTCAATATTAATGACACAAATATTACTGCTACACAGTTAAAAGATATATCTGCAAAGTATCACAGCCCCTCTTACAAAGGAATTTTAAGAGCTATACCTCTGTCTTGTAAGATGCTAGAAATTTCTAATGGGAAATACCCACCTCCTTTCATTTTTAGAATCTCTCGTAGCTAATTAAATTAGGATTTTTTTTAAAAAAAAAAGTTTGCAGTATTAATAGCCTTCTAAGACTGCTCCTGCACTCCCCCCCCATACCACAACATCAGAAAAAAAATAAGAATTGGAGTGATTTATCTCCCAAGTGTCATTGGGTATAGTACAAAGTTTGTAAACTGCCTGTGAGACCCACACTTCCTTGAGAGACAATGACAGGACCTTTTTCAAAGCAGGATAATAAGGGCCGTGACATGAAAGAACCAAGGTTTATTCCTCCCTCTTTCAAACTCTGCCAGCCCCTTGTCTCTCTTGGCAGCGGACAACTGAAAAGTCATTAAGGTAACCAGCCTCTCCACTTCTTAAAGCTTGAAATGACCTTGAAATTCATGGTGCCAGCCATTCGATACCGGCTTGGCCCTCCTCCCTTCGAAGAGGGAGACAAAATCCTGTTCCTTTGGCCTCAAGTACAGCTCTTCTTTGTGCAGAGGTCAGACAGGAGGCTGCTCTGTCTCAATGAAAGAGGCACAGAGATTCCTTTTTGTTATTGCTTGAGAGAGAGAGAGAGAGAGAGAGAGAGAGAGAGAGAGAGAGAGAGAGAGAGAGAGAGAGAGAGAGAGAGAGAGAGAGAGAGAGAGAGAGAGAGAGAAGAAGAAAGAAAGAAAGAGGAAGGAAGGAAGGAAGGAAGGAAGGAAGGAAGGAAGGAAGGAAGGAAAGACAGACAGACAGACAGACAGACACCACTTGGCTTTTCATCAGCTCATAATCTCCTCTACAACAGAAGCTGCAATGGAGGGCTGGTTTCAGAGAAAACTTTGCTGAAGCTAGTTTCTGGTGCCAGTCTCAGCTTTTCTTTTCCTTAAAACAAATGAACATGCAAGCAAGGACAAAGAGTTCTGGGGTAACTAATAATGAAAGTAGTGCAATTGGTTAAAAAATGTTATCCCCAAATACTCTTATTTGTGGCCAACCTTTGCAGCAATGGTAAAGGTAAAGGTTCCCCTAGCACATACGTGCTAGTCTTTCCCGACTCTAGGGGGCGGTGCTCAACTCCATTTCAAAGCCGAAGAGCCAGCGCTGTCCGAAGCCGTCTCGGTGGTCATGTGGCCGGTATGACTAAATGCCAAAGGCGCACGGAACGCTGTTACCTTCCCACCAAAGGTGGTCCCTATTTTTCTACTTGCTTTTTTTAACGTGCTTTCGAACTGCTAGGTTGACAGAAGCTGGGACAAGTAACGGGAGCTCACCCCATTATGCGGCACTAGGGATTCAAACCACTGAACTGCCGACCTTTCTATCGACAAGCTCAGTGTCTTACCCAAGGATAAATAAAGGCCCAGTCTGCCTCTGAAGGGCCATCCTTGAAGCTCTTAAGGAGTGTGATCTAATTTAATTTAATTTAATTTATTGTTCTTATAAGCCGCCCAATCCCGTGGGACTCAGGGCGGCGTACAGCAGAGAGAAGAGCAATCAATAAAAATACAATAATACAATACAATACAATAAAACCATTTTAAAAAATAGAAAAGTTAAAACCAGTCATCCATGGGGCATTAAGATCTATTTCACCCCGCCTGCAAGAAGAGCCATGTCTTAATGGCTTTCCGGAAGGCCAGCAAGGTGGGAATAGTTCGGATCTCTGGGGGTAGTTGGTTCCAGAGAACCGGAGCCCCCACAGAGAAGGCTCTCCCCCTTGGTCCCACCAACTGACATTGTTCCAAACACTGTGGCTATTTCTTGTTTTGGGATGCAGTTAATCAAGAACATGCCTCAAATTATCAGGTTTGAGTCTCCCCCCACCCCTCAATCTCATCTAATTCTGGAATTAGCAGCTGCCGTCTTGTCAGCAAGTGTTTGAACTACCAGGCAAAATGTTTCAGACAAAAAGTGGTAGGAGGGATGAGGGGAGAACATGTTTGTGTGAACACGTACAACACTCATGCACAGTCGTGCATATTGACTTCACTGCATTTGTTTAGATTTTATACATACAGCCCTGCTTTTTGATCAATACAGTGATTTATATTAAATTAAAAATTGGTGTACAAGCATCAATTTGGTTTGGATCTTTTTGTTTTGTTTAAAAAAAGTTGTAGATGATACTGCTGTCTAAAAACTTTTCAGAGAATGGGAGTGAAAGTGTTGCCTTGCCCCCCCCCCGCCGCCGCTGCCCCCCCCCCCCCCAGTACACATGATTTGTTTGTTCCTTTAAGAGTTTAAGTGAAGCATTACCATTCAGATAGCTGTGATTTGTGATTATTGACTTTTTTGGTAACTGAATCAGGAAATTGTGGGTACTGTTTGGGGAAGGCGTGTGTTAATTTAATGATTTTGTTTTGTTTCTTAAAATTCCATTTTTATGCTTCCTTTTATATCAAATATGCTTTCCATGAAATTTAGAAAACTAAGATTTTTAGGATACTTGGTAGAGGACTAGAAAATACATGGAGGTTCAGCTTTATGGACAGTCAGTGGAAAAATATTAAAAAGTAAAACATTTACATCTTTTGAATATTCAAATATTCCAGCCATCCTCACATCTTTTGCCATTTTTTTTTTTTTAAAAACTTGAAACTTGTAATAAAAGCCTGAGATCACTTCTCAAAGGCTGCTTCAGTACAAGGGTGTTTGAAAGTTGCCTTTGATATAGTGCAGAAAAAGCCTTGCCTTCCAATTTAGGTGATCTGCTTTGATCAAGGCTTTGAGAACCTTCTCCAGAAGTCATTGCCAATATCTCCCAGCATCCTTCTGCATTTCCTGTGCTAAGTGGAGACACTAGAAATTCAACAATATCTGGAGTGCCGTACAATACCTTTCCCTATTTTAGCTGTTGTAACCTGGTTTGAGCTTTCCTTGATATTTCACTCAGAAATGTTAGAATGAAGACTTCAGTTCAGAGAAAAGATTTCAGTTTTCCATAATTTGTTTTCACAATATTCCTATGCTTCTTTTGCAGGACTCCTACATTTGCCGGCGGTCTCTTTGCCATTTCCAAGTCCTATTTTGAACATATTGGCTCCTATGATGATCAGATGGAAATCTGGGGAGGAGAAAACGTAGAGATGTCTTTTCGGGTAAGAAGGAAAACTATAAAATATTCCTTGGAAGTAGAGCTATGTTTAGATGTAATTTTTTTTAGGTGTGGGGGGGATTTTTTTTTTTTACCAGTTCTCTGAAAAAGCTATCTTTAGAGAGTAAATGAGAAGTAATAGATTATCAATGCCTGATAATCAGTCATGGTGAAATTTTTCGGCTCCACATGTCAAAAATTTGGAAAATACCTAACTTGACTCTGCAGGCATGTCACACACCTTGCATTCCCTGAACAAAAGAGAAACGATTCTTTACATATTCATTTATTTTTTTAAAAATGCATTCCAATCTTGAGTGGTGCTATGTATTGTATAGCATAAACATCATGTATTATAATGTCAAATAATTGCAAAAATGAAATACGAGTAAAACTCATTTTCAGAAAGTCTGGAGGTTGTGGGAAAGGAAACCCCGTTCTTACACAGCCTCTGAATATTGCTTGAGAGCAGAGCATGCTTTTGAGACATTTTTTGGTGTTGATGAACACTAGTGTGTCACCCAAAACATCATGGCATGTCACATTTGAACACATAAGTTTGCCATCACTGCCTGATAATGCTGGTTCAGGATTTGGGGGTTAGATTTGACAGTTTACTTTCCCCATGAGAGAATTAGGTGGCATATACCTTGAAAAATATGAAAATTTCAGAGTGGAAAATCTATAAAATAATTAAAAGGCCAATATACAGCACCCCATAATATGTGGATTGCTTCTAAGAGGTTTGTGTTGAATTTTATTATTTTTACCCCCTAACTTGTTTTAGAGTAAAGGTTCAGGTAAAGACTATCAATCATATTTTTCCCCTGTCTAGTTTGTCCTAACAATAGTCTTGTGGGGGTACATTATGCTCAGTGATGCCTGACTGTAAATTACTCAGTGAGTTTTCTTGGTAAGCTTAAACCTGAATTTACACTGATGTCCACCACTGCTTCTTTAACTGTAGGCTTTATTCCTTGAACTGCATATACTTTAGATGAGGGGTCCCCCATCCGCAGGCTGCAGCTCACTACCTGGCTACTGCCTGTTCGAAACCAGGCGACGCAAGCGATGGGCAAGCACACATATAGCTCCACTCGCACAAGCGGTGGGCCCTTGCTCTCGCACATGAAACTCCACTTGTGCAAGCGGACTGCGAATGGAGTTTCATGCGCGAGTGGAGGGCGTGTGTGCTTGCGTGCAAAGCTCCATTCACGTGAGCGGAGGGCACTCGCATGCAAAGCACTCATATGCGAGCTGTGCGTGAATGGAGCTGTGCAAGCATGCGCCTGCCAGTCACACACGCCTCCCCCCATGCCAGCCGAGACCACCAAGGTGGAAAGGTTGGGGACCACTGCTTTAAATGGACCTACAAAGTTATTATCATGTTTCTTCACATAAGGGTTATTTTATTTCTGCTCTGTTACGATTTAGATTGTATTTACAACCTAATGCTTAAAAATGTGAATGTAAAGTAATAGCAGTATCATGTAACCTAATAGTGGATAGAATTTGTCACAATAAATTTAAAAGTCAGGATAGATCAACCTGGGATTGATTACATAGATCCCGTGCACATTATCCTAGCTCTGTGCTTTCAAAATGGAATGGAGTTATGTGATAGTAGTAGCAATCGTAGCAGAAGAAAGTAATAATAAAGAAAGCAATAAAAAGAAAGTAAAGGGGAGAAAATAAAGTAATAAAGGAAGAAAGTCGTAAAAAGAAAGTAAAGAAAGTAGAAGTAGTAAACAAAGTAGTAAAATTTAAGAAATGGTTCTGTTGCTATGGAAACAAAACATGACATAGTTTCGAGGCTGACTAACTACTTCTTTGTATTCAGATTCTCTGTTCCGACTGTCCATCTGGGAGTAAAACTTTCATTTGCTGTCCAATCCAGGGACAGTGATTACAGTGCAGGTGCATAGATGCCACAGCATTGGTTCTTAAACTGTTGGGCCCAATTACCCCTTTTCCTGTTTTCAAATCATTTCCCCCACAAAAAACAGAACTCACATCCTGCTGTTTTACACAAGCATCTTGACAGCAGCAGGCCCAAATTGGATCTTCAGCTTAGAAGCAAGCAATTAGAAATGGTTCTATTACCCCCAGGATACTCCACAATTACTCCCAGTTTAAGGGATCAGCTGATTCTGAAGATACAATGAATTATAATTAGTTTCTCTAAATATGCATACCAAATTTGATCATAATGTATGCATCAACTGCATTTTTAAAAAAACGCTTAGCATTGTTTAAAAATTATACGAGAATCTGAGAAAAATTCAAGCATCATCTATTTTACTATTGATATTGTGTGAAGAAGAAATGATCTCAGGATCTACAGAACTTTTTTTTCTTAATATATATTTGCAGTGCAGATGTTTAAGCAGATGCTTTGTTAGTAACTTTGCACATAAAGATTTTTTAAAATGTTAAAAGCGAGATCTTAAATGCTGTGTAAAGTGCCACCGTGTGGCAAAAAAGAATATGAGAAACAGGAATACTGATTTTTGTTTTTAAAGTGAGATTAGGAACCTCTGGTCAGAGTTGCAATTTCCTGTAATTACCTGAAACAAATATAAGTTTTTCTGCCTTCAATGGGTACCTTTAAAATGGGACAGTTGTCTCAGATTAAATGAAAATACAGAAGCCTTTTGTTTTGCTTTTGTCTAACTAAAGTCGGGCATAATGTTAAATTCAAGGTCGCCTTCCATCCAGGTTAATGCATGTGTTTATGTATGTTTTCTGCTTTGCTTTTGCTCTGATGACATTTTGTTACCCAGCATTAAAAATATTATTATTAATAATAATTAAGACAAAACCAACCCTAGCAGTGAACATGTTTTGCAAGACCAAGAATGGCAGAGAACCGGCGAGAACCAGAGTCCTTAAACATGAATGTAATCTCAAGGTACTAACATGTACTTGCCTCCCAAGCCTTGCTTGTGGCCTTGTTCAAAATTGCTACCAAGTTATTTTAATGTGTCAGAGGTGGAAATTATTTATTACACGTTTAGCATATGCCTTAATTCATACATGTATTACTGATTAAATTACATAAAGTTAGATTTTTGTCCTGGTCCTCAGGGGCTAAGAATGGCTCCCAGATTACATGTTTTGTTTATCAACATAGTATTACCGGTTTTTTATCCAATCCAGTTGCAGGTTGAGTAAATCTTTAACTAAAGCCACCTCTCTGAGATTAATAGCAATAGCACTTAGACTTATATACCGCTTCATAGTGCTTTACAGCCCTCTCTAAGCGGTTTACAGAGTTCAGCATATTGCCCCCAACAATCTGGGTCCTCATTTTACCCACCTCGGAAGGATGGAAGGCTGAGTCAACCTTGAGCCGGTGAGATTTGAACAGCTGAATTGCAGCTAGCAGTCACCTGAAGTAGCCTGCAATGCTGCACTCTAACCACTGTGCCACCTAAGATTCTTTGGAGAGTGGGTCCATAACCCTAACCCTAGCCAGTCCCAGGTTTTGGTCAGAGGAAATTGGGGTATTGCACTTCCTCAGACTTGAATGCAATTGATCTTGGGAGCTCCTTGGTTTTCTGGTGCAGGGCTCCAGTTTACCTTTTAAAAGGACCACTCTCTTTTAAAGCAGGGGAAAAACTGGTATCAAACTTGAAAGATATAGATCTTTTCTCCTTAAGATATTGCCTGCAAACACAAAGCTGCCACCCCATCCTCCTAAGAAGATGCTCTTTCGTGGTGGCATGGTGGATAGAATGCAGTATTGCTGCCTAACTCTGCCCACTGCCAGGAGTTCGATCCTGATCAGCTCAAGGTTGACTCAGCCTTCCATCCTTCCAAGGTCAGTAAAATGAGGACCCAGATTGTTGGGGGAAATATGCTGACTCTGTAAACCACTTAGAGAGGGCTGTAAAGCACTATGAAGCGGTATATAAGTCTAAGTGCTATTGCTACGTGATGGCTGCTTCTGTCCTAAAGAGGCCTGATTTTAGGCAGCTGGAATCTGATCCTGATTCCTGTTTTAAAGAGAAAAGATGTGCGAATTTCACATCTTATTTCCTTTACCTGACTCCGACGTTCAGTGTATGAGTTTGTAGTTTTCTCGTGGTTTGAATGGTATTCTTGCCCTCTGCCTTGCATCCTCAGGTTTGGCAGTGTGGAGGCCAGTTAGAGATTATTCCCTGCTCCGTAGTTGGCCATGTGTTCCGTTCCAAGAGTCCACACACCTTCCCCAAAGGGACTCAAGTCATTTCTAGGAATCAGGTGCGCTTGGCAGAAGTCTGGATGGATGACTATAAGGAAATCTTCTACAGAAGGAACCAGCAGGCCTCCCAGATGGCCAGAGAGGTATGAAGTACTTCCCTTGAGAACTACTTCCCTTAATGTACAAAATCTGTAGGTCTTGTCTTTAAATTCTAAATATTTGATTTAATGGATTCTGTTTCCTCTAAATAAAGGCAAGATTCTCCAGCATAGTTGCTGGGAACATTACCAAAGGAAGAGAAATTAGAGCATTTTCCAATCGTTATTTCAAGGACTTAGACACCCTGAGGTGGCCTCATTTCTACAACTGGAGTGACTGGCAAGAGATTTGATACAAAAACAGATCCTGTTAAATTGTGGGCAAAGATCGCAGGAGACAGACTTCAGAACAGCTCTTTTATTAGCTCACTCAAAACAACCAGCAACTTGCAGTCTGACAGATAGCCCTTTTATAGGGAACTGTCAGACTCAACAACCAATAGCGTATGAGCATTCAAACACATGACCAGGGTGGCAACAACAGTTCAGGTAGAGTTCAACTATAAACATAACAACAACAGTTCAGTCAGAGGTCGTCTAGTCAAAACAAGTTTATGGTTCAGTTATAGGTCAGTCAGAACACAACAGATCCATTGATAGATTATAAAATGGAGCTGTGGCTTTATCCTCAAGGACCTCCAGGATCTACTGAAGGAGAGAAACTTGGAGGATCTCAGGGTTAGAATGTTCCATATCTGAAAGTAATCCTAACAATCAAATTCTAGCTGGAACTGTCTCAGATTTAATCCATGGATTAAACAAATTAAAGAATAAAGACAGTGAAGACCGTTAGTTAATCTAGTAAACAAACTGAAAATGGTTCTTTTGTCTGCTTTATGTGATTCTTTTTAAACATGCACGTGTTATGGCTTTGTTAGAAAACATATGGAGACCTTGGTGAGCGACTGCAGCTGAAGGAGCAGTTACACTGCAAAAATTTCACTTGGTATCTACAAACTGTTTATCCTGAAATCTTCATTCCAGACCTCACTCCAGCTTTCTATGGAGCGGTAAGTGAAAATACAACTTGTCAAGATAACTTATAGAAAAAACAGAGTGTCTCGATGAATAAAATCACTACAATTACGTGCGCATCTAGCAATATCAAGCACATTGAAGTCAAAAAGAACATTAGAAGTGAACACAGCAAGAGAATGAATTAAAGTCTAAAGTTGTTGGAGAATTGCAACCCAATCTCGGGGAACTAAATCTGATGTATTCAGGGTGGGAGGTATTATAAATTCACTCTCAAACTGACTTACAGTTGATTGAAAGACCTGAGGAAACAAATCTATCTTTATTTGGCTCTGCATTTCCCATTCAAGCTGTCTTGCCATTGACTCAGTACTTGAATGTTCATAAATATTGTAATTCCCAAAAGGATTTATTAATTGACTCTTGTTGGTGTGAGGTACTTAGAGGCAAATTGAGCTCAGAAGGGAGATAAAAGAGTGCATATGTTTAGAAAAAGAAGATTTAAAAAAACCACTCTTGTCCAAGCTGTTTAGTTAAAACCCAAAGCTTTGTATGGGTGTTCGGTTAATATGCTCCTAATTTTATTAAATCTATTCCACTACAGATTAGAAATGAAGGTGCCCAGCAGTGCTTGGATGTTGGAGAAAACAACCATGGTGGAAAGCCTTTAATTTTGTATCCCTGTCATGGGATGGGAGGTAACCAGGTATGGGCTTCATGAAAATGTATCCATCCTTATCTCTGCTCCTGCAAACATCGAACCCAGATTATATATATCAAAATGAGGAAGGGAGGAAAGAATCTTTGCTGAAATTAGAATGATTGCTAGAAGCGAAAGTATTCCATGCTTTTATGGAGAAAGTATTAGAACATAGATTAATACTATAACTGGAACATAAGAGGAATGAAAACTAGATGTAAAGAAGAATAATGTTGAAGCTGCTTGGAAAAAGTGAAGAAAGGATTGTGCTGCAAAGAGCCATGGAAGCACTGGGAGTTACGGTAATAGGAAATATTAAAATTTATGAGGTAAAAGTTGCTATGAATGAATGTCGGTTGTAAAAATGTGGATGAGAGATTATATACCACAAAAAAGATAATTTCTAAGAACAATGACAATAAGCTGCAGCTAAGGTTAAATAAAAGAGCTGATGAAATGCAGACAGATATGGTGAAAATAAAATTGTTTCAGAAAGAGGGCTAAATAATAATGAATATTCAGCAGAGTAAATGAAATTTCAGCTAAAGGGAAGGAAGTATTTTGGCTGAGACTGAAGTGAGGGAATGTTATTTTAGATATTTATTTTTTAAAAAAATAAAAGTTTAAAATAGAATAATAAAAGATAATAGAAAGTATTATCTTTAGAAAGAGTGTAAGACAGACATGGACAGAGAGAGAGAAAAGAAAGTATTAAAAAAAACCCTCACCCCAAGAAAGTGAGTTCCCACCATCATCATGGCAAGTATAAACAATTCCATGATCTCTTCACCTCCTCTTAGCTAACACATATAAAACTCTTCATCCGATAACCCATCTCTTAACATTTGTCAAATTAAGAAGTAATGTCTTTTTCAAACCAATTCCCAGTAAAAGATCTAAACAAATCTCTGGGATTTTAACATTAATGTATATAAAACTCTACATTCCATATCTCTGTCATAACAAAATCTCATTTAAAGGGTATAAAACGGTCCCAATATCATAAACAAAATAAAAAAACCAAATTTAACATGACAAAAAGAGACCATTTCTCCTTTATAAAAGACAAGCTCCCATACACAATTTATCAACTTATCCTGTTCAAATATGCATGCCATATCTCCACTTTAAACTATAAACACACCCACATTTCAAAATAAAAAGTAATCCCATTATCCTAATATAAACAAAAGATTAAAATATAAGGTAACAGTGAGAAACAATTTCTCTTTAAAAAACAAGATCTTCAAATTTTCTTAGTTTAAATAAAAAAATCAGTTAAATGCAAGGCCAGTTTATGTAGTATAAAGTTAGGATTTCATAAAGTAACTATGGGGAGAAAGCTTTTACATCAAAATAAATGTAACTAAGTCTAACATAACACATTTTTCCAATTAAGTTATCAGTAAATCCAGAAAGAAACACCCAAAATAACAACATATCCCATTTTATCCCTGGTTAAATAAACCAACTTAGTAATCCTTTTTCTTTTATACAGGGCAGTTTTTCTCTGTAATCCATTCAGATGGTTGTTGATCCATGTTGTAAATTTCTTTACCTCTGTAACTGTTTTATAAATCCAACAAAAGGACATTAGTCCAACCGTTCTCTGGAATTATCATTTTCATATCCTTCGTTTTTAAAACCTCATCTAGTTTTTCCTTTATATCTGATGACAAATTTTATGCAGAGTCTCATTCATATTTTCCTCAAATAAACTTTGCTGCATATTTTATTCTGTAACATCTTCATTTAGGAACAAACTGTTCCCAAGAAGGCACAACATAGACAACATGATTGAATCAAATTCATGAGGTGCTTCCTTAAAGATATCCCTAAACGCCATTATAAATTTCTTGTCTTATGTCTTCAATCTCAAAAACATTTTTCCTACAAGCATACATTATTTTAAAAATAATTTAAAGATCTTAAAGTACAAGAACTCCAATATTTATCCAACCATTCTGGTTGATTTTCATCTAGTCTCCCACCTTTTCTTTCTAAGGAAGTGGTTGAGAAGGTGGTCACACTGCAGCTCCAGAAGATCCTGGATGAGATTGAGATGTATTATCTGGATCCCTTCCAGTCAGATTTCAAACGCTGAAACATGAAGAAGCTTCTTGGATGAGAAGCAAAATGTCATCAAAGAATAACAAGAAAGTCCAGTTGCCTCTTGAAAAAGCACCTTTGGGACATCCATCCTGGCTCTTTTTGACTTGGGCTTGGGCAGTCTTTGATGCCATTGATCATGGTTTCCATTTGGATCAGCTTTGGGAGCTGGGGATGGAGGGGGGCACAGTTTTGTGCTGGTTCACCTCCTTTCCTCCAAGACTCGTCCCAATCAGTGTTGATCGGGAGTGAGAGGTCCAGTCCGCAGCTCACGGTAATCAAGCTGGGAGGAGATCAGGGCATGAGTGATTGACCAAAGATTGGCCTTCCAATCCAAGAGGAAGTGCAGCTGGTGCACCACATGGAGCTGTGCAAAGGGCCACTTGGTCACAGCTGCCACTTGCCACTTACTCTTTAAGAAAAAGCTAGTTCAAGAGAAGCTCAGATAGTGCATAATTCCTGAATGGAGAAGTCTTATCCAAGAATTTAGATGAAATTCCGTGGAACCCTAATATCCACAACCATTCAGTCTTGGTAGGATTGAATTGGAATCAGTTCCATCCCACCCAGCCTTGCCCAGCCTCTCAGTTTTGGGATAAGCCCTCAACAACGACCTCACTGTTGTTTATAAGACTAAGCTTCTGTCCATTTTTTATTAGTGGGAATTTGAAATGTCAGGAAGGCATAAAAGTAAGTTGAATGGGTCATTTAAGAAGCTTGTTTGTCCAAGAAGACTTAAAGTCAAGGATGGATGGATGTAGCCTGAATACAATAGGAAGTAATCCTCCACTTACAACCACAATTGGGCCCAAAATTTCTGTTGCTAAGTGAGACAGTTAAGTGAATTTTACCCCAGTTTACGACCTTTCTTGCCTCAGATGTTAAATGAATCACTGCAGTTGTTAAGTTAGTAATATAGTTGTTCAGTGAATCTGGTTTCCCCGTTGACTTTGCTTGTCAGAAGGTCACAAAAGGTGATCCCATGACCCTGGGACACTGCAAACATCATAAATATGAGTCAATTGCCAAGGATCTGAATTTTGGTCACATGAGGATGGGGATGCTGCAGAGGTCATAAATTTAAGAAACGGTCATAAGTTTTTCAGTTCCGCTGTAACTATGAACGGTCATTAAATTAAATGCTGTAGCTCAAGGACTCCCTGTATACTTCTTTTATACAGGGAATCCTTGAGTTACAGCATTTAATTTAGTAACCGTTCAAAGTTACATGTGGAGAGGTTTGGTCATATATAAACAAGGAATAAGTAGCTATCTGTAAGTAGTTAAGGAAAAGCAAACGAGGAGAGAGAAAATAGAGAGCTGAAAAAGTGGTAGTTGGATGGAGTTTATTAAATCCTAAGAGTGAGAGAGAGAGAGGAGGAGGAGGAGGGAGGGAGGAAGGCACTCTAAAGAATGAAAAGCAATGTAGGAAATATATGGAGATGGGATGATTTGTGAAGACAGAAAAGTCTAGAAATGTAATGAACAAAGTTGGTGTACTGAAGTATTGAAATTTTTAGGAAAAAAATATTAAGATTTTTGGCTTTGTTTCTAATAGTGACAGCTTCTTATCCCTGTTTTGCTTTTAGTATTTTGAATACACATCCCAGCGAGATCTGCGACACAACATTGGCAAGCAGCTCTGCCTCCGAGCCAAGAAGGGGGCTGTTGAGTTGGGAGACTGTCACTATACAGGGAAACACTCCCGAGTGCCAGAAAATGAAGAATGGGAACTGACGCATGTGAGTTTAATCTGTGAACTTTACAGACAAAAATGCTCTTCTTTAAGTCATCTCTTTCCAGGATCAGCTATTTCTACCTGCAGCCGAACTCACATCACTTGTCAGCCAAATATTTCTTACTGTGGACACACACACACACACACACACACACACACACACACACACACACACACACACACACACACACACACACACACACACCAAAGTTCAGAATATAATGCCTTTCCTACTAAGGAATCTATTAACACATCTGGTTGCTAAAATTGCACTGACAATTAAAAATACAATTTCCGAGTCAATTTTGAAGGTCCCTATTTGCATTACTGGGCTCTTTCTTCAAAAGAAAATCTGAAGCAAGAGTAGCATATGAGTTTGGCTGGTGATAATAAGAACTTTAGGAAATTCCTGATGCCAAAGATTGTGAGTTCAGTCTCTCCTACAAAGATCATGGCTGTTCCTGCAATGGCACCAGCCTCTGGAACATCATTCCCCCCCCACCCAAGGTGAGGCTGGCCCCACCCTTGGTAGTTTCCAGAAATCCTTCAAAATGTGGCTATGTCAAAAGTATTGAGAATCTGAGGGAAATGAAATTTACTGAGATGTCTACATTGCTTGTAACATTGAAGATATTCTTTCCCAGACTGTTTAATAATATTGTTGCTTTCATTATGGTACGTTTTTAATGTTTGCTTTTTTAAAAAAAAATTATCCCGCCTTTTTTATGTTCAGATTTTTTTTGTACACCACCCAGTCTCTGCTACAAAGATCATGGCTTTTTCTGCCATGAGCAAAATGGCAAAAACCATTTGAAGAGAAGGAATCTATCTGCCAAATTTTGATTATGTTAGCTATGCATTGAAGTCAGTTAAAATTTTGAAAAATATTTTTAACAAATCCTTTGTCCCTATTTGGAGTTAATAACCAATCAACTGTAATCTTACCACTGCATGACATCATTTTGGAGGGAGAGAGACACATCATTCATCACCTAGCAATCAACCAGAAGAGCTGTTTAGTTCCCATTTTGTAGCTGTGGAAGTTAAATGAAGTTTCAAAACTATTTAAGGAAATAGTTCATATGTACTTAAATGTTTCTGAAATCTTATGAATCTCCTCTTTCCTTGTCTTTGTCCAAAGTCAATGGAAAGATTTTTCAGAGAAAGATAAATTTTCACAAAAGAGGCTGTTTGGTTAAACCAGTGGTGGCCAACCTTAAGCATACCATCCGCCAAATTTTTTCGCAGACGAGTTCCAATCCGCCATTTATTATTTATTTATTTATTTTGGTCGTTTTTGTATGCTGCCCCACTCCCACAGGACTCAGGGCGGCCATACAACTTTCTTTCTTTCTTTCTCTCTCTCTCTCTTCCTCCTTCCTTCCTTCCTTCTTTTTTTCTTTGTCTTTTCTCCTTCCTTCCTTCCTCCCTTCCTCCCTTCCTTCTTTCTTTGTCTTTTCTCCTTCCTTCCTTCTTTGTCTTTCTTCCTAACTTTTCCTTCTTTCTTTCTTTCTCTTCCTTCCTTCTTTCTCTTTCTTTTCTGTCTTCCTTCCTTCCTAACCTTTCTTTCTTTCTTGTCTTCCTTCCTTCCTAACTTTTCTTGCTTCCTTACTAACTTTTCCTCCTTCCTTCCTAACTTTTCTTTCTTTCTCTTTCTTTCTTTCTGTCTGTCTTTCTTTCTGTCTTTCTCTTTCTTTCTTTCTTTCTTTAATAAGAGCTGAAGTGGTGCAGTGGTTAAATGCTGCGACTGCAGGCTGACTGCTAGTTCAGCAGTTCAGCTGTTCAAATCTCACTAGGCTCAAGGTTGACTCAGCCTTCCATCCTTCTGAGGTCGGTAAAATGAGGACCCAGATTGTTGGGGGCAATATGCTGAACTCTGTAAACCGCTTAGAGAGGGCTGTAAAGCACTATGAAGCGGTATATAAGTAAAGTGCTATTGCTATTGCTATTTCCCTTCCTAACTTTTCTTCCTTCCTTACTTTTCTTCCTTCCTTCCTTCCTAACTTTTCTTTCTTTCTTTCTCTCTCTCTCTTTTTCTTCTTTCTTTCTTTCTTTCTCCCTCCCTCCCTCCTCCTTCCTTCTTTCTCTTCCTTCCTTCTTAACCTTCCTTCCTTCCTTCCTTCCTCCCTTTGTCTTTTCTCCTTCCTTCCTCCTTCCTTCCTTCTTCTTTCTTTGTCTTTTCTCCTTCCTTCTTTGTCTTTCTTCCTTCCTAACTTTTTTTCTTCCTTTCTTCTTTCTCTTTCTTTTCTGTCTTTCTTCCTACCTTCCTAACCTTTCTTTCTTTCTTCCTTCCTAACCTTTCTTTCTTCCTTCCTAACCTTTCTTTCTTTCTTGTCTTCCTTCCTTCCTAACTTTTCTTGCTTCCTTCCTAACTTTTCCTCCTTCCTTCCTAACTTTTCTTTCTTTCTCTTTCTTTCTCTTTCTTTCTTTCCCTTCCTAACTTTTCTTCCTTCCTAACTTTTCTTCCTTCCTTCCTTCCTAACTTTTCTTTCTTTCTTTCTCTCTCTCTCTTTCTTCTTTCTTTCTTTCTTTCTCCCTCCCTCCTCCTTCCTTCCTTCTTTCTCTTCCTTCCTTCTTAACCTTCCTTCCTTCCTTCCTCCCTTTGTCTTTTCTCCTTCCTTCCTCCTTCCTTCTTTTTTCTTTGTCTTTTCTCCTTCCTTCTTTGTCTTTCTTCCTTCCTAACTTTTTTTTCTTCCTTTCTTCTTTCTCTTTCTTTTCTTTCTTTCTTCCTTCCTAACCTTTCTTTCTTCCTTCCTAACCTTTCTTTCTTTCTTGTCTTCCTTCCTTCCTAACTTTTCTTGCTTCCTTCCTAACTTTTCCTCCTTCCTTCCTAACTTTTCTTTCTTTCTCTTTCTTTCTCTTTCTTTCTTTCTTTCCCTTCCTAACTTTTCTTCCTTCCTAACTTTTCTTCCTTCCTTCCTAACTTTCCTTCCTTCCTAACTTTTCTTTCTTTCTTTCTTTCTCTCTCTTCTTTCTTTCTTTCTTTCTTTCTCCCTCCCTCCCTCCTCCTTCCTTCCTTCTTTCTCTTCCTTCCTTCTTAACCTTCCTTCCTTCCTTCCTCCCTTTGTCTTTTCTCCTTCCTTCCTCCTTCCTTCCTTCTTTTTTCTTTGTCTTTTCTCCTTCCTTCTTTGTCTTTCTTCCTTCCTAACCTTTCTTTCTTTCTTGTCTTCCTTCCTTCCTAATTTTTCTTGCTTCCTTCCTAACTTTTCCTCCTTCCTTCCTAACTTTTCTTTCTTTCTCTTTCTTTCTTTCTCTTTCTTTCTTTCTTTCCCTTCCTAACTTTTCTTCCTTCCTAACTTTCCTTCCTTCCTTCCTTCCTTCCTTTTTCCCTGCAAAGCAATCCCCACCGTGGCTCCTTTCTCCCTCGCCCAGCCCTCTTCCAAGATGCCAAGTCCTGATGCCGCCACTTCTGGCATCCCTGCGCCTCTTTCAGAAGGGAGGGAAAGAGGGCGCTTCCCCCCTCCCCCTGGAAATAAGAACCCCCCGCAGGAGTAACAATCACAACAACCAGGGCTAGCAAAGCACCTCACCAGCAGCAGCAGCCGGCGGGAACAAAAGCAAGCACGGGGCGATGAGAAGGCTCGCCCCGGACGGAGCTTCCACGCAGCTTCTGCATTCCAAGAAGCAGCAGCAGCAGCAGCAGCCCCCCTCCTTGGAGCCCTGTCCTCCCTTTCTCCAATGGAGCTGTGGAATCCCGCACCTCAGGGCGTGTGGGCAACAGGCAATTGCTTAGCTTTGGGGTGAAGCCTCGGATTGCTGCCTCCACCTCCGCCTCCTTCTTCTCCTCTCCCCCCCCTCTCCCCCCCCCCGCTTCCTTTGCTCTGAAGTAACGAAACACGAGCAGCGGGGCCGGCGCTTGTGACTGACTACTTCCTCCTCTGCCCTGCTAGCTCAGGAATTCTGGGAGTTGAAGTCCACGAGTCACAGAAGAGCCAACTTTGCTCGTTTCGTCATTGCCGGAGTTTGACTTCGAACTGCGCGCGCTCTCCAGAATTATGCAGGAAGAAAGAGATCAGACAAGAAGGTCAGAATCACTTTCGCTCGCTAAAACCTTCTTATTGTCCGATCCCCTTCTTCCTGCATAATTGTTATCCACTGACCAAATTTCTCTGTACATTTTTCTTCACGGTTGTAAAACAGCGTCACCTTTTCTGTCTGTTGGATGATTGCAATGCGCCACTTGCAATCATCCAATGCGCCACGTTTGGCGCATGCGCCACGGTTTGGCCACCCCTGGGTTAAACCCTCCAGATGTGAACCAGCGTTGGCAGTTCAAATAATGTCATGGAGGGTTAAGAAGCAGAAGTCTAATTCCATCTCCAGATGTCATGATTTTATCAGTGCAGAAGCTGGGAGTGATATATTTCCACCTATATCTGCACATTAAAAATTTGCTTTTTCCCCTGCACCTGCCGATGAGAAAAGTTGTCCTTCCTTTGCTACCTACTACACAGGAAGTGGGTTTGAGTGTGCTCCAGGTGGTGATGTTACATCAGCAAATGTGGCTGTTACTAGCTTCGATTGCATCACTTTTCTCAAAGGGTAGGGCACAGGTTGACTAAATGGCAGCCACACGAGAAGGTCCATCAGGTGCAAGCATGGCCAGCGTGCCCTTTTGTTCAGAGCACGGGGGCCAAACTTGTGGCATCACATTGCTGTCATGTGACATATTGCAATGTTTTCCCACTGAGCTGAGATGGGCATGGCCAGCATGTGATGCATCCAGCCCACGGGCCGCCAGTTTGACACCCCTGGTGTAGAGCATCTTCTTGGCTTAATAGAACCTTTAGCTCAGGGGTCCCCAAACTTGGCAACTTTAAGACTTGTGGACTTCAACTCCCAGAATTCTCCAGCCAGCTGGAGTCCACAAGTCTTAAAGTTGCCAAGTTTGAAGACTTCTGCTCTAGCTGTAGAATTTCCCTCCAAGAAGCAAAAAAAAAAGATATTAAAATTCTACTCTCAGAATTCCTAGCCAGTTTAGCCAGTGGAGTTGATCACAGTTTAACAGAGTTGGAAGGGACCTTACAGGTCATCTAGTCCAACCCCCTGCCCAAGCAGGAGACCCTACATTTGCCTTTACCTAGGATTGAACGCACAACCTTCTGATTGTGAGGCAAGAGCTCCACCTCTAGGCCACAGTAGCAGAGTCTTCGATTATGTTTTATCTCAACAGTGTGCCTTTTGTTTTGTTTTTTAGGATCACCTGCTTAAGAATGTAGCAATTAACTGGTGTTTGTCTGCAAGAGGTGAGCATCCATCCATGGCTCCCTGCAACACTGCAGATGCTCATCAGATTTGGCACTTCAGCTAAAGCAGTCCAAGAAAAAGACCAAAGCAGCTCTGAAATGTATCTCCTGTCAAAGCTCCCATTCTTCTGAACGTGCTTTCTAGCAACAGAGGGTACATTTCTGGAAATGAGAGGGGGAACCAATTTGCTGCATAATCCAAAATTTGCCTGTAACACTCTTGTGCCTTTTGCAATAAGGTCAAAACAGCCAACGTTGGTATATCGGTTTATTTGGGCTTTCTTGATAAAAATAATTACAAGCTGGTATGTTTGCTCTTTAGAATACTAGATGCATTATCAAAGTTCCACACTCTGAGGCAAACTATACTGGTGATGTTCATATGGCTGTAGAGAAAAAATGGCCATTAGCCAGATGTGAACTCAAACATTTCCCTAAATTTTATGTTGTGAATATTATAGGAAATAGTGCTTTGAGGCTCTGTCCTAAGGAATAAATTGTCTGTGTATAGTTTAGAGAATAATTGGATGCCAAAGATAATGAATTTAATCTGTTACATAGAAAGTGCGGCTTCTGACAATACTGAGCATCGGGAGAAGAAATCTCCGTAATTCTAATGCTTTCTCAGCTGTCTTAAAGGTCTTTGCACTGACATGCAGGTGAGCAGCAGGTAAACTTCTGCTTCCAAAGGCTCAGTGCAGCCACCTGCAATTGAAATAGCAAATGCTGGCCTGCAGTATTGTTGTGTGACTGAAATCCTAGCCCTTTTGCACAGGTTGTGGCCCGTGTTTTACCTCAAGCTTCGGATCTTTGCCAGCATGCTGCAGGTAGCAACTGATGATTCTGTGGAAGAATTAAAACTGTGTCTTCTAGCTGTTCAGCCCTCTCCCAGCAAATTGAAGAGAAGGAATTCCTTCCCCATGTCTGAGCTTGATGTGCCTTTTAATTCTCCTAATAACCCCTGCGGTCTAGGCCTTCAGAAGGTTGTAACTTGCTTCCATTCTTCATGACTAAACAGGGCCCAGCCTGGCTTTCCTAGATTGCGCTGGTGTTAACATCCTGCAGTGGGAGATGGTATGTGGCTTGATTTCAGATACATCCAGGGGTGAAATCCTCCCGGTTCGCCCGGGCCAGTCCTTCGGCGTATAGCCGATTGAACTGGCGGCGGTCGCGGCGCGGAGCTTCTCCCGCCCGCTTTCCCGGCCCGGCTGAACGCCGCCATTCGGGTTATTTTTCCCTCTGTGCATGCGCGCGCATGCACAGAGGGAAAAATAACCCGAATGGCGGCGTTCAGCCGGGCCGGGAAAGCGGGCGGGAGAAGCTCCGCGCCGCGACCGCCGCCAGTTCAATCGGCTATACGCCGAAGGACTGGCCCGGGCGAACCGGGAGGATTTCACCCCTGGATACATCCATAGCCTTGGTGGTACACTGCAATGCCAGGAATAAGGAAAGCTGCTAATGTGCCTTAAAAGAAACAAAACAAAACACTAGCAGAGCAGGAAGCTGTCTCTCATGAGAAACCAGCTGCCTAACTAATTGCTCACTCACATCAGTGGATGGGAGTTAAAGCAACGCAAAACCCCAAATTTGTGTGTGTGTGTCTGTATATTTGTGTTTGCATTTTGTTGACAAGAAATACCCACTAGGAAAGCAACTCGAGTAAAGTGATGGTTACTGCTAATCAAAGTGATCTGCTGGACCAAAAGTTTGCCCTTATTATGTGTTTGTAATGTTTCTAAGATGTACCTTTCTTGAATTTCCTTAGATAAGGGGGCAGGCAGGCAGGAGAGATTCCTCTCTGTAACATGGTTGTCAGCTCCCAAACAGCAACTTTCTTATAACTGACAATGCCGGTAATACTTGTAACTTATAAATAATTAGCATTTTCACTTTCAATGGAAGGTATAAGTCCAAAGGGAAAAATAGATTTTGGATTTTTGTAAGTATACTGGGTATTTTATGAGCACACCACACTTTTAATTGCCGATTGGTTGACATTACAGATCAAAACCTATCTGCATGATTCCATCTTTCCATTTTAAAAGGACAAGGCTGGTTTCTGTACAATTCTTTTAGCATTTTCGAAGAACGGAGACAGGGTGAAAGGACTTACTGTAGATTTTGAATGCAAGAGCTAGCATTAGAAGTTTTGGTTCATTTGCTGGAAAAAAATTTCAGTTGAAACGAAGTCTTGCTCTGGTAACCTTGACTGGAAATAATAAAGCTGATAACTATTTTATGAGGAAATTCTGTGTTGGGTTCATTTTCTTTTCACTAATTCTGCATTTCTTTATAATTAATGTTAGAGCACACTTCTCACCCAGCCTCATTCCTCAGTGACACTATTTCATTTAAAGGAGGTTGGTAGTCATATAAGCTATACCGGTAGTCCTCAACTTACAACCACAATCAAACCCCAGATTTCTGTTGCTAAGCAAGGCAGTGAGTTTTACCCCTGTTTACAATATTTATTGCCACAGTTGTTAAGCGAATCACTGCAGTAGTTAGGTGAATCATGCAGTTGTTAAGTGAATCTGGCTTCCCCCATTGTCTTTGTTTGATGGAAGCCGGTTGGGAAGGTTACAAATGGTGATCATATGACCCAGGGACCAGAGGTGGGTTCCTCCCGGTACGCTCTTACCAGTTGGTCGCCGCAGAGCTGAAGAAGCTGGTAGCGTTTACGGCGCGGGGCTTCGCCTGGACGCCGCCATTTGCGTTCTTTTGCCCTCTGCGCAAGCAGAACGCTTTGCGCATGCGCAGAGGGCAAAAGAACGCAAATGGCGGTGTACAGGCGGGCGAGGGAAGCGGGCGGGGGAAGCCCCACGCCGCGAACGCCACCAGCTTCTTCGGCTCTGTGGTGACCAACAGGTAAGAGCGTATCGGGAGGAACCCACCTCTGCCAGGGACAGTTAATTTGTCATAAATACATAACAGTTGCCAAGCGCCCAAATTTTGATCACGTGATCATGGGGATACTGCAATGGTTGTAAGTGTGAAAAACGGTTGTAAGTCACTTTATATTAATATTAAGAAAAGAACTATGCCTTGAATCCTTCTGGGAAAATGAAATGGTATGTGGAAATGACCTTGGGAGACAGAATGAAGAACAAGGTAGAGAAATACTTTCAGTCTCGCAAGTTTCTGTTAATATAAACTTGTAATAAAGATAGAGCTAATGCTCCTAGTTGTGCTTCTTGCCAGGGCTACACCTTGCAAGGCTTAGAGAGAAGGGTTGACTGAAAAATATCTTTTTAGCTGTCTTTATAAGTAACATGTTTTAGTTAAGTGTAATTTTGAAAACACTGCAGCCAAAATGATACTGTGCATTCAAAAACGTTGTTTAGTGGGCCATATTCATGGACCACCAAGTGCTATGAAAGTAGGAAGCGACTCCTATTAATTGCCATAAACTGAACCTCTTTGCCTTAAGTACTTTGTTACTTTTGTTCCTTATTGGGCAATATGTCTAAGTGACGTTTTTGAAATTTATGGAAAGATTCCAAATTCACGACACAGCTCCATTTTATTTCCTTGCCCTCTTATCTATAGAAGGATGCATTTCCGTCTTGTAGCTGGTGACCACAACAATTATAAGAATGAAGGAACTGAGCAGATCCTAAGTGAGGAACAGATCTTTGTGCATCCAAAGTGGAACAGCAATAATATTGCTGAAGGTTAAATGGAATTGTCCTGAAAACTGCTAGGTCCTACCCATGCATTTTTTTAAGTTGGGGATTCGTGGGTTTGTTGTGTGTGTGGTTGTTTTTTTAGGTCAATAGGTGTGTTGAGACATTGAGACTTTCTTGGAGGTTGTTCTCAAAAAATACTCCTGATGACTAGGGCCAGTCAATCTGAAGCTAAACCAATGAGGAGGTTCCAATTTGTGATATAGATTGCAATGATGCCAACTATTGGATAGTTGGGTTCTGAATCTGCTGAACTATTGCCCAGGTTGTCATTGTATGTTCTGCAGCACATTGCCCCAATTTTGGATACAAGTAACTTCTATTCATTACAAACCATAGATTCTGACTTGCATCAAGTAAATGGAAGAAGTGTCTCTAGCATTGGGAGATATCTAATTAATGCCCGGAGGATCAATTTGGTGTAGTGGTTAAAGGACCAGGGTAGAACCAAGGAGACCTTGTGTTGTAGCTAGCTGTGTGATCTTGGATCAGTCATACTCTCTCAGCTTGAGCAAGCAGGCAAAGACAAACCACTTCCAATATTTTGCCAAGAAAATTGCATGAAACCTGCCAATAGTGTCACTAGGAGTCAAGACTGACTTGAAGGCACAAAAAAACCATATTGCCAAATCATGAATGTTGGTTTTGGAAACCACAGGTCTCCATCTGATTGCTGAAGACAGTGGGCAATGAAAGAACTAGTGTGCTATATTTGCCACACTGCTATTTAATACAAAACAGGCCTATATTCTTGTTTCTGACAAATCTTCATTTCTTCTTTTCTCTTCCAATTCCAGTTTCTCTGCTCCTTGGCAGCTTTGACATTGCATTATTCTATCTTTAAAAAAGCGCAGCTCTGAACACATACATGCAGTCTAGGGCTTTATGTCTCTCTGGCCAGATCCTGCCCAAAAATGTATCACCAGAAGCAAATATTATTAAAATTCATACATTATACATAGGAATAATACAGTAAGAGAAGTATCCTTAGAATCCAGCAACATAGATGCTTAAGTTGTTAGTCTTGTTAATCTCAATCAATCAGTCAATCAATCAAATAAGATCATGAATATTGAAAGGAACAAATTGTGAATAAATGTCCTCATAATTAGATGAGCATTTGCAATGGTGGTGAAAATTTGTATGGCATTCTAACGTATCTTAAAAATCAGTCTGTCAAGAACCCTATTCAAGTAAGCATTCTGCCAGCCAATATAGATGTCCCAAAGGCGCTTTTTTCAAAAGGCAACTGGACTTTCTTTGTTTTTCCTCGAACAGATTTCACTTCTCATCCAAGAAACTTCATTGGTTCTGGCAGGACGATGGAGGGATGGAAGGATTAGTTCTGATAGAATGGGGAGAGTCAGAACTAATCCTTCCATCCCTCCACCATCCTGCCAGAACCGATGAAGCTTCTTGGATGAGAAGCAAAATATCTTCAAGGAAAAACAAAGTCCAGTTGCTTTTTGAAAAAGCACCTTCCGGACAATCATGACCTGGTTGACTGAGAATCTCCACAGACATTCAGCCAATATCGATGTATTTTTTACTGCACCGATTCTTGCCTTTCTTCTAAGAGTTTGACATAATGGTTAGGGGCTCTCCCCTAATTTTACCTTTGCAATAATTTCTTTGACAGAATGATTTGGCTAAAAAAAGAGAAGCTGCTGTTGAAAGCCAGAGAAGTGGCATTGAAGCAAATATTCAGAAACTTATATAAGCAAAGAAAGGACAAAAGCATTGCTTAGGTCCTGGGAACAGAGACAATATAACAAAGATGCTAAGGCTGGGTTCTCCCTAATTTGATGGATATAGAAGAGAGAATAGCACAATCAAACTTCTATTATTATAGCCTACTGCTATAGTATCATTCTAGTCCTGTAGATTTTATTTCTGGTTCTCTATCTCATAGGGATGACACTAACCACAATCACCCAGTAAACTCCATGTCCAGTGGAGACTTGAATCTGAACCGTGTTCCAATTCTGACACCTTCACCTCTACACTATAGGCTAGCTAAATAGATCTGCCATTTGGCTTTGCCCTAGTTTGATCTTGATGCTTTGAAAGAAAAATAATGATATTATTATTATATAAGAAAAATAATAGGCAATCTACTTATCCATTGCATGAAATAGGAGGGACATGTGGCTTTTCAGATGCTGTTGAACTTCAGTTCCCAGTCATCCCCATGGGTATGGCCAATGGTGAGGCTGTTAGAATATTCATGACTGGGAGAGCCATGTTAACAAGGTTAGCCAATGAATAGGCATAGCAACTGAATCAGCCAATGGGAGCTAACCACTTCTGAGTCTGTGCAGAGAATCTAAACTGAATACTTGCTTAAGGCTGGGTGTGGCTCCAGTCTCCACTCTGTACTCTCTCACTCTGAACTCTGAAATATATATATATATATATAAAGAAGTTATTGAATCCAGCTGAATCAGTCATCTGTGTGTGCTTTTGGTTTTGATTTTGCAACAAACTTTAATAGAGGCAGTTCAGCAGTAAGTGAAGAACCAAAGATTCTCCACACCTACGTTATGCTGTTCATCCCTGGGAAATCCTTCCAATTTTACAAGGCGGGAAGTCAAAATAAAGTTTAGACTTTATCATTCTTCTTGAGCATACTGACACCATCACTCTGGTACAGCAAATGGACAGCTGGCATCAACTCTGCAGTTGATGCCAGAACTGGCATCCTCTCTCCCACTCGTGGATCATGCTATCTGCTGCAATCCATGCTATTGGGGCTTAACAGTTAAGGATACCATGGTGTGTGCTGGATGCCTGGTAATCTCATGCTATAAAGACATAGTGTAAAAAGCATATACTTTGAGGGAGTTTCAGGAAGGTCATTGCCTGCCACAATTGCCTGGGTTTTATCTAGCTCAGCCTTCTGCTCTGCGTCGGACCACTTCAATTTGGCAAAAAGTGTGCAAATTCAGCAATGCTAAGCTGCATTTCTCTGAACTACATGACAGGAGAAATTTCCTGTCCGTGAGAACAATTAATTAGTGGAATGGTTTGCTTCCAGAAATTGGGGGTGCTCCAACACTGAAGGTTTTTAAGAAAGGATTGGATAGATAGCCATTTGTCCAGAATGGTTTAGGTCGGTTTTGCTCTCCTGCTTGAGCAAGGGGTTGAACTAGGGAAGACTTCCAAGGCTTCTTCCAGCTCTGTTATTCTGTATTCTCATTGCTTTGCACCCATTCCAGGTTCTATGAATCTTCTTGAGATGGAGCATCCAGTATTGGATGCAAAACCTGCAGTGGGGTCCGCCCCATGCAGAGCAAAGGGAAATGATGCTGGCTGGGAAATTAGGAGAGTTGAAATCCATATATCTTAAAAGTTCTCAAAGCTTGGAAACGGCACTTCAGGTCCAAGACTCTTTAGAAGTGTACAATTGCAAAGCCAAGAATCCACCATCCAATATCTGTTTCCTAAGGAAGAACTTTTCGCTATCTGAGAAAACTCTGCCAATTTTACATTGAGGATCGAACTTTGGTGATAGGATCCATTCCGAGGATTTGGTTATTCATCCACTTCTTACTTGCAATATCTCTGAAATCCAAATTTCTTCAAAATAACCATACTGCAAAAGCTAAGCATCAGTTGTCTGCTTGGTGGATCATTTGCAGGCTACACATTGCCCTACCTTGGTTTATTTCAGCAGTTATTTCATGCTTTGTGGCAAAACCAGAGAGCACAAGAGATTCGGTAAAGTAGCTCTCCCATCTTTGCTTTGCATTCTAGGGGCATTCAGGAGGGCTTTTAAACACTTGGTAAATGGCAGATACTATATGTTGTCCGCGAAACCACTAGCTTTGTTTTCAGTAGTGGACGCAACACTTACCCAAAGCTTACTGTGTTTACTCTTGCCTCAGCTTATATTTCCTGGATGAAGAATGTAAGCTTGTCATAGAATCAAAGAATCATCACATGTAAGGGTTGATCATTTTATTCATCCCCAGGCCTAGAAATGCTTTTATGGGAACTAGATAAGGGAAAAGGTCAGACAAACTCCTGGAGTTTTCACAGCTGATTCTGTTCAGCTTCATTTGTTTTGTTTTGTTTCTTTAATGATACGTCCATCCAACTCAAACACTGCATACAAGATTAGATGACAGGAAATGGACCAAAACAGGAGAAAGATTTTCATTTCAAATCCAAACAGATGTAAGTCAGCAGCCAGAATCTCACATTTACAGCCTTTCTAATTTGGAGCTCCAATAATCTTGGCTAACACCCAAGAAAAACCTCAGGGGTTTCTTTTGAAGGTAAAAGAGTTGGGGCCAATGGTGTCATGATAAGGGATCATTCCAGAAGGCAGGTGTTCACAACTGAAGAATTGTGGAACGATGCAGATGGATTGACAGTTTAGACCACGGGTGTCAAACTTGATCGTGGTACGTGAGATATTGGGACATATCGTGACTTTTTTGCCTTTGTGGAGCCGGGTGGGCATGGTCTGCGCATGACGCATCTGGCCCACTGGCTGCCAGTTTGACAGGCCTGGTTTAGGCCAAATTTGTGATACATGTTTAGCCATAAATGAGATTGGTAAAGGAGAGCCAGTTTGGTGTGTGTGTGTGTGTGTGTGTGTGTGTGTGTGTGTGTGTGTGTGTGTGTGTGTGTGTGTGTGTGTGTGTGTGTGTGTGTGTGTGTGTGTAAGTTTGACACAATTATTTATTTCCACCAAGTCTTTTCCTTAAATGATTTGGAGTACCAGCAAAAAGAAGCAGCAATTAATGTGGGTGGGAAAACAATTGTAAAGATTTATTTCCTTATTTGTTCACTTAATTGCATACTCCCAAACCTGGTGTTTACCTCATTACAGACATATAAAACATCCATGATAAAAAAATAAACATAAATCATTAACAAAATATGATATTCCAAATGTAACAAAAAGTCACAACACCTCAGAAATGATTTTAGGCCCATAAATAAAAGTTTGATTCATGGGCGTCAACCACAATTTGAGGGTTGGAAGAAAATAAGACTATATTTTGCACATTAAGTCATGTCAGTACTTGCAAATTGCTATTTGCTCTCATGGCCCCTGTATGTCCACAAATGGCCCAACCCATTTCCAAGACAAGAGATGATCTACAAAATAGGAATGGAAGCTTGTTCTAGACTGAGCTAGGCCACTCTCACATGCTGAGTGCCTTAACTGGGTGGGGTTCGAGGGGATAAATCTAGTCACTATCCTTTTTAGCTATATTAGATTTTTTTAATGTTATTTTTTATCTCTACAAATGTCATTTTGGCCTGAAATAATGACTATGGATAATTAAAACATTCGTATTTCTCCTAAAGATCATAAATGTATATTGTATATGTAAAATTCAAATATTCTCCTTTAATATTTGTGGTCCTAAAATATTTTATGTCATTTTTGTAAGCCTCAGTATTAACTGACATCAAGAACATTCTTGTATTTTTCCTCTGCTTACAATTGTTAGTTTCCTTTAATGTCCAGTTTCTAAAATCATCACTTATCTTTGTTACGACAAAGATATTTGTTATAGCCAGAATAGCCAAAATAAGTTTTTCCCATAAGAAGCTATTTATGTTTTATAGTTAATTCCAAAATCTTCTAATAAAAGTCAATAATCCAAATTTATCTGCACACTTAATCCATTTATAACTTTCTTAGATCAAAATCTTATTTTGTTTTTTGCCGTTTATTTCAAATCCTTAAATTTCTTTATTTTCTTTTGTTCAGAGTTGATAAACGTATCCGATAAAGACTTTTCAAACTTATTGTTCTGAAGTTCTCTAATAGCTGTAAGATGATAAATATCCATTTCTAATTATTCAAAAGTGAGGTGTGCTCATGTTTTTTTTAAAGGCTCTGCCATAGTTGCAAGCAAGATGATTGGTCCCATCATTTCCTGGCACTCAAAACATGGAAAACTGCTGTCATGCAACCCCCTTGCAAGAACCAGCCACCCAAATCACATGTGGGCAGGGGCGGGTTGCTCTTACCTTGCTACTGGTGCACTGCATGTGCATCGCCATGTTGCGTGCACGCGTTCGCTACACGTGCACACCCCTCTCACAATTTTGCTTCTGCGCATGCGCGGAAGCAAAATCTCACCAAAATCTTGCGTGTGCACGTGTCCCCTCATGAGATTTTGCGTCCACGCATGTGCAAGAAGCAAAAAAAAAAAATTGCAGAAAAAAAATTGCAGAAAAAAAAGATAGCGGCGCACAACAGACCAGCGAAGACGGCACCGGAGCTGTCACGCGCAAATTTTGCAATCCGCCGGCCGCTACCAGTGCCAAAGAGTGGATCTCACCGGTAGGAACCCACCACTGCATGTGGGCATCTCCTATCCTCTCCTTATCCAGAGAGGTTCAAATGAATCAGTCTGCTCACCGGTTCTTTGATCTTTGCCACAGTCATTGGCTCTGCATAGAGTCAGCTTCATTTTGCGATACCTATGCCAGAAGTCCACCAACATCCACATTAAGAGCCGTGGTGGCGCAGTAGTTAGAATGCAGTATTGCAGGCTAACTCTGCTCACATTGCCAGGAATTCGATTCCTCGATCCTGACCAGCTCAAGGGGCCTCCGCGTGGCCAGTTTTCGGCTGGCAGAGTGCTGCAGGAGGACTGGCTTGGACTGGATTACAATTATGTGGCCTCAAGTAAGTTTTCTGGATAGAAAACAAGCAACATCCTACACTGTAGGTCCATTTAATCTACAATCAACAATCTATTCTGTATTCTATATTCTGTATTCTATCTCTGTATCTATAATTGACAGCCATTTCTTTTTACTATCCTGGAAATTTACCTCTGCTGTTAGATCTTGTATTGTCATGTTATTTATGCTATTGTATTTTTATTATTAGTTGAATAATAAAAACTACAATAGTATAAATAGCTTTTCTGCCTGGAAAAGCAATTTACTATTAAACAATGGGGTATAAATTTAGAAATAAAAAGTTTAGTGGAATATGAAGAATAAGTAATAAATGTTTGCCAGAAATATCTGGTAGAAGAGATAGGAAAATGGTTATAGTAAAGAACTGTGGAAAGAAAGAAGAGAAGGGGGGGGAATGCATCTTGAGCCTATGTCAAACGCCTACCATGGCCATACCCATCCAGCCACGCCCACCATTACCACGCCCAACTCTGGCCACCCCCACCCCCGGCCCTCCAATGTCAAACACATCCCTGATGCGGCCCTCAATGAAATCGAGTTTTGACACCCCTGCTATAGAAGCATCTATGTAGGTTTTCTGGTAACTTAAGAAGTCACAATCATGGGCTGCCCCCTGACCCCACTGGATGAAATCGCCAGGACCCACTGCCTCAGCAGAGTGAGGAAAATCCTCAGGGATGCTTCACACCCTGGTCAGCACTTCTTTACTCTCCTACCATTGGGCAGGAGATACAGAAGCATTGCCAGCCGAATGAATAGGCTGAAAAATAGCTTTTATCCGTGGGCCGTCAGACTTCTAAACGCAACGTAACACCACAATCAGGTTTAATATGATAGACTTGCAGGGCCAGCGTAACGTGGAACATGTTTATACTGGTGTAATATAATGTTATATACATATATGTATGTGGGAATGTGTGCTAGTTATTACTTATTTGGGTTTAGGAATTCCTTTTTCTTTTATTTATTGAGTTATTGAGATGTATTCTGTGTTTTGGGGGGGGCTGTACCAAGGGAGGCTCATACAATTTCATTGTACAGATGTTGTGCATTGACAATAAAGGTTTGATCTGAATCACAAATCATCCTTTTGCAAAAGGCAAATTGGTGATCTTACTCCCTGACCCCAGAGGTCACTTCATCATCCTGGTTTCCATTTTGGTTCTCTGTTTCCGGAGAAAATGGCATCCTTTCTAAAGAAAACACCGGACTGCAGTTGTTCCCATTTTCACAAAAGCCACCAGGGCCCCTGTGTGATTCAAGCGCATCCTTGGAAATGAAGATAAAGGTAGACGGCACATTTTAAAATTGAAACAATAGAAAACAAATGGAAAAACGGTAAAATCAGATGGAAAAAGAAGCTTGGTGGTGGGAAAGCTGTATCTGCAGGCCACTGATAAGCTGCTTCTTTCTGCTGTGCCACCTTTGACTTTTAGCTTTAATTTGACAGGATATAAATTTTATTAATTAAATCAGTGTGGAAGTAATAATGTCTGATCATGCATAGGACAGATGTTTATGCATGACTGGTTGTGCCATAATAAAGACAGGAAGCCCAATTAAATTCCCATCCTATTCAATATAATGTAATGATTACCCGTATTTTTCAGAGTATAAGACGCACCTTAGTTTTTGGGGAGGAAAATAGGGGAAAACAATCTGCCTACCAGGTATTCATCTGGCATCCTTAGTCTGGTCAGCTTCAGCACATTATTTTATCCCCTGGTTAGGACTTAAAAAAAACCTTCTGAGAGAGTAACAATGAAAGAGCATGCAAGCCAGTAAGAGCTGGGAAGATAGTTAGCACCTGGTTAGGGCTAGAAAAAAACTTATTCAGAGCAAGTAGAGCAATGGAAAAAAAACCTGCAAAGACTTAGGGCTGGAAAAACATTCTTCTGAGAGAGTAACAATAAAAGAGCCTGCAAGCCGGTAAGAGCTGGGAAGATAGTTAGCACCTGGTTAGGGCTAAAAAAAAATTTATTCGGAGCAGCTTCAGCACATTATTTTATCCCCTGGTTAGGAATTAAAAAAACCTTCTTCTGAGAGAATAACAATGAAAGAGCCTGCAAGCCGGTAAGAGCTGGGAAGATAGTTAGCACCTGGTTAGGGCTAGAAAAAAACTTATTCGGAGCAAGTAGAGCAATGGAAAAAAATTCTGCAAAGACTTAGGGCTGGAAAACCATTCTTTGGAGAGAGTAACAATGAAAAAGCCTGCAAGGTAAGAGCTGGGAAGATCTGTTAGCACCTAGTTAGGGCTGGAAAAAAAAGCTACATTCGAAGTATAAGACGCACCCAAATTTTCAGCCACTTTTAGAGAGGAAAAAGGTGTGTCTTATACTCCGAAAAATACGGTAGATGGCATCCATTGAAAACATTTTTGAGTGTACTTTCTATTTATAGATATAGTTTCTCTTGGGTTTATTTTATGATTGAGGCAAATTTTATGATTGAGGCAAATGTTAAAGTTTGTTACAAAGGGGGTGAACTTATTCGGTTTATGTTCTGTACCACTTCCCCAACCCAGTGCTCTTCAAGATGATGTTGCTTTGAATTGCAATTCCCATTTTATCCATGCTGGTTTCGGATTATAAACATATATAAAGAAAGCAAAGGTGTTTTTAAAATCTATTATTAAGAAACAAAATACGCTTGGTTTGAGTTTCAACATCTTGAAAAATTTCAAAGTGGCAATATTAATGCCTGTTTGTAATATACAATGATTCTTCATTCCATGTTTACAGTATTTCTTAAGATTAAATATAATTATTCTTTTTCTATTCTGAAATTGATCCAAAGTCACATTGGATGTATGCTTATGAAAAAAACTGTTTTCTTCATCCTTACTTTGATAACTCAAATTCTTGGGTGACTTTGGGCCAGTTAGACTCACGGGGTTGTTGTTCTGGGGAAAATAGGAGGAGAAAGGTATGTTGGATATGATCACTGCCTTGAGTTATTTGTAAAAATATTAAAGATGGGATATAAACAAGCAATGTTTATATTAAAGATGGGATATAAACAAGCAATAAACAAGCAATGATAAAAAAAATATTTGAATAATCTTGGGGGTCTTTGAGGGCTAAGCAGTGAATACAATTGTTTTTAAAAAGAATTACTGTCAATATTAACAATAAAGAGGTATCTGCAAATTTTTGAGCACAAGCCAAGCAGTCTTTATCTTATATTTTGCTTTCCTTATGATGAATCTAGGATTGTTATACTATCATTTTGCACCGATTATTCCATTTCACAAAGAGGGAACAGAACATGGAAAGACATTATTCTTTGGGGAAACTGAATCATGGTTTATATATATTTTGAACAGTTGATTTAGAATCAGCAGTTCTGCAAGTCATTTCTCTCATTGTCATGGATTACAGAACTTGTTCATTTTATCCACGTTTCTCAAGGAGAAATACCGTGAGTTGGAGAAGCACTGATATAGCACCCTGCCTGCATGTGAGATAATTATTATATGCTGGAAAAAAAGAACTATCAAAACGTTATCAAAAAGGTGGTGGCTTTGATAGTTCTTGGAAATGAATTTGCAAAAGGCAGTTCTTTCTCAAGTTTGAAGGATAAGCTATCTAACGGTAACCTAAAGAAGTAGGGAAGTCACTTGCGGAATTAAACCAGATACCAGTTCTCTACACTTTTGTCCACCAGCAATGTTATATTTTAGCATAATACCCACAATGGAGGATTGGTTGGTGAAGATGATGGAACTTGCAGAGACAGCTAAATTAACATTTTTATTAGAAAAGAAAAAAATATCTATGTTTATGACTGGAAACCCCTGACAGACTTTTGCATAAAATGCAAAATAATGCACTTATGATTTCTGATTTTGATAAGTAGAAAAAATGTGTTTAATAGAAAAGAGTGAGTTTTCTTTTGTAATCCTTGATAAAGTTGTAATTGTACTTATGTTTAAAGCAAAGAAAATCAGAAACTTGTTCTTTCTACTTCTTTCTATTTTTTCTTTCTGTACTTTTGTCGTCTTCTTTTTTTTCTTTTTCTCTCTTTTCTGCCTTTATTTTTTATTGGTTTGTGTTAGTTTTTACACTCATTGTAAAATTGTCAATTAATTTTTTTAACGTTAAATTCTAGCAAGACTACTTTCACTAGAGTAGACAGTACCTCTGTTGGTGAGAAAATTAGGTCCAATGGTTGAAAGGAACAACGGTAAGTATCTTCTGATGTGGTCCTAGGTTTTGGACAACTGCAGATGATAGGGTGAGCGGTGAGGGTAGCCATCATACTACAAGCATCTTTGGAAGAAGCTAATTGTCTAAACTTAGTTCAGTCTTGCTTCGGGCCTGACTGATGACCTTAACAAGAAAGAGGCAAAAGAAATAATATCATGAAGATTCTCTTGGGTATCAATTTTCAGTGGCTTTTTCCACCAGTGATCATAGGACATTCCTGGAATGGCTTGGGAACTGCAAGCCATGTGTCGCAATGTTAACAGTTAACAGATTAACAGAATCGGAAGGGACCTTGCAGGTCATCTAGTCCTACCCCCTGCCCAAGCAGGAGACCCTTACATCTGCCGCTACCTAGGATCGAACTCACAACCTCCTGATTGTGAGGCAAGAGCTCTACCTCTAGGCCACAGCAGCTGGGTTAGCTGTGCCGTTCTTCCTTCCAAACTGACAGAAGGTGATTTATGTTCAGCCCTATGGTGTCTGCACTGTGGAGTCCTAAAGGATGTACTTCTTTCTCTCTTGCTGTTCAAGACCTGTGTGAAGCTGCTCTAATAAACTTCCTCTGTGTATCCTTGAAGAGGTCACGGAAGCGCACATTGCTGCAGAATACAGTTGTCCCATTGTTAAATTATGCCATACAACACAGGTTCTGAAAAATTTGCCCTTCTTGTCTGTGATCTTCCGGGTGTATTTCAAACTCTTGCTATAGTAAATAAAGCCATAATCTGGCTTAGCACCAGGACCTAAGAGGATGACTGTAAAAAAAAAATTCACACAAAATGATCAGTAGGGCGAAGGTCCCATACATTAGTTGTAGGCTAAGAGAATGGCCTTCTTCAGGATAGACCCCCTCCATCCATGGTTCTTGCAAGTGAGACCCTGGTTGAATAGAATAGAATAACAAAGTTGGAAGGGACCTTGGAGGTCTTCTAGTCCAACCTCCTGCTCAGGCAGGAAACCCTACACCATTTCAGACATATGATTGTCCAATCTCTTCTTAAAAACTTCCAGTGTTGGAGCATTCACAACTTCTGGAGGCAAGCCGTTCCACTGATTAATGGTTCTAACTGTCAGGAAATTTCTCCTTAGTTCTAAGTTGCTTCTCTCCTTGTTTAGTTTCCACCCATTGCTTCTTGTCCTGCCCTCAGGTGCTTTGGAGAATAGCTTGACTCCCTCTTCTTTGTGGCAACCCCTGAGATATTGGAACACTGCTATCATATCTCCCCTGGTCCTTCTCTTCGCTAGACTAGCCATGCCCAGTTCTGTAACCCTTCTTCATATGTTTTAGCCTCCAGTCCCCTAATCATCTTTGTTGTTCTTCTCTGCACTCTTTCTAGAGCCTCAACATCTTTTTTACATTGTGGCGACCAAAACTGGATGCAGTATTCAAAGTGTGGCCTTACCAACGCATTATAAAGTAAAAAATGTAGACAAAAGGGTTGAATGACTTCTTGTTCCTAAAAATATGCTTCTTTGTTTGTAACAATTGTTCCAAAAACAGGTCTCATTTGTTGTTTTCCAATTGTTTAAAAAATATTTTATTTTATGTATTTTTGGATGATTGCTTTTATTGTTGCTGATTTTATTTTAAAATGTTTTTTGTTGTCATGCACATGTACAGTATATGTGGTACCTTGCTCAACAGTAGTAACTGTGAGAGGGATCTTAGAGTCCTAGTGGACAACCATCTAAATATGAGCCAGCAGTGTGCAGCAGCTGCCAAAAATGCCAACACAGTTCTAGGCTGCATAAACAGAGGGATAGAATCAAGATCATGTGAAGTGTTAATACTACTTTATAATGCCTTGGTAAGGCCACACTTGGAATACTGCATTCAGTTTTGGTCGCCACGATGTAAAAAGGATGTTGAGACTCTAGAAAGAGTGCAGAGAAGAGCAACAAAGATGATTAGGGGACTGGAGGCTAAAACATGAAGAACAGTTGCAGGAACTGGGTATGTCTAGTTTAATGAAAAGAAGGACCAGGGGAGACATGATAGCAGTGTTCCAATATCTCAGGGGTTTCCACAAAGAAGAGGGAGTCAGGCTGTTCGCCAAAGCACCTGAGGGCAGGACAAGAAGCAATGGGTGGAAATTAATCAAGGAGAGAAGCAACTTAGAACTAAGGAGAAATTTCCTGTCAGTTAGAACAATTAATCAGTGGAACAACTTGCCTCCAGAGGTTACGAATGCTCCAACACTGGAAGTTTTTAAGAAGAGATTGGACAACCATTTGTCTGAAGTGTAGGGTTTTCTGCCTAAGCAGGGGGTTGGACTAGAAGGCCTCCAAGGTCCCTTCCAACTCTGTTATTCTAATCTATTCTATTCTATTCTAAATAATAGCACAAGACGGGTAAAATCATATATCTTGGGATCATGCTATATGCTGTTCCCTAAGGAACAATCAGGATTCGTATTGGCAGAACTTCCTGGTCTAGATAGTAATAAGAATATTATGATCAAATTATTAAGTGGTATCCTGCACTGTATGTAGCACTTCAACAAGTTTCCATAGAAACTACCGGTAGTTGTTTCCTTGCTTCTATAGGGAGTAACATGCCGCTTTCAGGGCTGAAAGGCAGGATATACATTTACTACGTGTAAATGAGTAATTCATCATTTACACGTAGTTCGATTTTGCACACTCCATGGTCCCTGCCTTGGCCTGATTTACTCAGCTTTCTCTTTATTGGGTAGGTGAATGTAGATATGGATATTCATATACATCAAATGCAGTTATGGGATTTGATGAGTTAAATAGCTTAACCCAAAGGCATTATCTGCACTTACTGTTTTAAGTTGTTCCTGCTCATGCTGGGCTTGACACTGAGCCATTCTAAGAAAATGCTATCTAGACTCAAACACTTTAGCAACAGCTTACAAAGGTTTTAGTGGAAATTATAGGCTTCCACCAGTTGTCCTCTTGCTGGACAACTCCTCTGCTGCTCTGCTCTTCCACTTTTCTGTTCCAGAAAAGAAATAGCCAATCGTTTTCCTTCCTGTGGGTAGATCTTCTTGGACATGTCTGTCTGTCTGTTTTGGTGTCTTCAAGTCAGTTTTGACTGCTGGTAACTGCCTGGACAATTCCCTACAGTTTTCTTTGCAAGATTTCAGAAATGGTTTGCTCTTGACTGTTTCCTAGGGTTGAGAGAGAGTGACTGGCCCAAGATCATTCAAACTTAAGGTGGGACCAGAACTCACTATCTCCCAGTTTCCACCTTGGTGCTTTAACTACCAATACACCAAACTGCTCTCACGTATACAGAAAGTTAAAGCATTCACAATCAGCTACATGCAGGTACAACAAGCTATCTGACCTATTTTGTTCCAATGTCCTTTAAACCCATCTTTAATATAAATGCTGTAATAGCAGAATGGTTATACGACAACTTTTGCCTTGCAAATAGAAGATTGCAGTTCAAAACATGGCAGAAACTACCGGTATTCTAACTTGCAATAACCCATTGGTCTGGTTGTTTTGCTGTTTTTTGTTTTTCTATTTTTTTTCCTCTTTTTATACACACACACACACACACACACACACACACACACACACACACACAGGGTGTTTGTGATAGAAGAAAGTTTGAAAACCTCTGGTCTCCTAGGTCTGAGCCATAAACATCTGAAAGGCAGCAAAGTGATACAGAAAACACGTACTTGTCTGAATTTTTCCAGCACAGTCGGATAGCTGATACGTTGCTACCTTTTATAATCACAAAGCAAAGCATGCTATATCTTTTGCTTCTGTAAACATAGCAGCTGAAGAGGTTCTAGTAACAGAATAGTTATTAAATATTTTAAGATCTGCCTAGCGCTGATGTTCTGAGGCTACTAGATACCCCCCCAAAAAACAAAAAGCCAATCATGATTTAATGTTAGTGTTTGCAATAAGGATGATTTAGATAGAAAGCAGTGACCTCCTGTGGTAAGGTTAGCTAGAACAGTAGCTCTTTGTATTAATTGATTGTTCCCCAAAGAGGAAGTCGCGTAAAATATCAAACCTCATCATCTGCAGAACAATTTAAAACAATACTGAAACTCCCTTATCTTCAGTATAGGCTAGAAAACAAATGTCACCTCTGGCAATTATTTTCCATTTATACACTTCCCTCTGTAGATCACATAGTAAGAATTGTGCATTCTTCAAAAATAATTTAAGAGAAGCGTTTGGGGCTTTTTGTGAATGCAGCATTTCTCTGCAATTTATTAAGGCAGCCAGACTTTTGTAGGCTTCCAAGTGAGATGAGAAAACAAAGGGTGCTGTTGAGCTTAGAGCTTAGCTTACAATAACTTTATTGTCACTTTAAATGTACACCAATTGGAATACATTAAAATGAAATTTCGTTGCATACAGCTCTCAAAGGGTCACCACCTCCAATATACACTACATAAACATGACCCCAAAAAATGCATATACTGTACCCACATACCCAGATAGATTCTATGACCCAGAGAAACAACAGAGTCTAGTTCGGATGCATAGTATACATGTACATGGTGAGAAAAACGAATCTTGCGAGTTTACCAGACGGATGGCATAGGGAACAAAGCTGTTACAGAATCTGGAAGTCCTGCTAGAAATACTTTGAAACCTCCTCCCACAGGGGAGCAACAGAAATAGACAGTAAAGTGCATATGTGGGGTCTCTAACAAGCACATAGCACTTATAAGCAGTATCTTCAATAATGGGAAGCAAGGTTCCTGTAATCTTCTCGGCTTTCCTTAACACTCTCTGTATGGACCTTCTATTTCAGGCACTGCTACCCCCAAACCAAACTGTGATGCAGTTTGTTAAAACGCTCTCAATTGTGCCTCTGTAAAAAGTGGCCAGGACAGAAGGAGAAAGTTGCTTTAAGAATTCCATTCACCCAAGTTAATTCAACTCTGTAATCAAGCCCCAACCTCCTTAAATCTGGCTCTGACCAAAGCTTTCCCCTCCCTCCTGTCCAAATTTGCTTGAATGAATAGTAGAGAGACGATGTGCTTGCAAAAGAGCTCAAGCTTTCTTTCCAATTATTTTCAAAACATACAGAGTCCTATTATGAGTCAAAATATTGAACGAAGTAGCCCACTAGTGACCAGAATTGTAGGACTCTATAAGGCCGTGATGGTGAACCTGTGGCACACGTGCCACAGGTGGCACGCGGAACCATATTGGAGGGAACTCGAGGTGTTGCCCTAGGTCAGCTCCAGCTCATATACGTGCGTTGGTCAGCTGATTTTTGGCCTTCTTTTCGGCCATTTTCGCTCTCCCCAAGCTTCAGGGAAGCCTCCTGTAGCCTGGGTACGCCGAAAAATGGCCAAACGGGCCAACCAGAAGTTCAGAAACGAATTTCTGGTTGGCCCGTTGGGCCGTTTTCATTCTCCCCGGGCTTCAGTAGTCCGATGTGAGGCCTATGCGCATGCGCAGGGGGCAGTGGGAGGGTGCACACATGCGTGCAGGGCATGGGTATGGGCATGTGTGCTAGCACGCGAAGTCACACCCTTTTGACACACGAACCAAAGAAGGTTCGCCATCACTGTTATAGGGTTAACAAGATGGAAATATTTTTTTTAAAAAACAAACAAACAATGGCAATGTTTTTGAAAGAAAGACATCACGACTGAGTTCCAGGCTGCTCAAATAAGAGTGGCAGGCAATGAGATATCTAAAGAAGAGATGGGAAATTACAAAATCTATTCAGGAAGAAGATTTGTAAGATCTATGATCACTGTTACACAAACAAATGGGGATGGACTAATTTTGACCTAAGTCCATTCTTAGAAGGAATAAAATACATTAAATAACAATAGCACTTAGACTTATATACCGCTTCACAGTTCTTTACAGTCCTCTCAAAGTGGTTTACAGAGTCAGCATATTGCCCCCAACAATCTGGGTTCTCATTTTACCTACCTCAGAAGGATGGAAGGCTGAGTCAACTTTTAGCCCAGTGAGGTTCGAACTGCCAAACTGCTGGCAGCCAGCAGTCAGCAGAAGTAGCCTGCAGTACTGCATTCTAACCACTGCGCCACCACAGCAAATGAGAAAACAAAAGCGAGCATGAATTTAGCTGTAATTATCTAAGAGAGCCAGAGAGCTCTAACTGTTGCCTGTCTGTTTTTTTTTAATTTATTAAGTAAATTTAAAAATACATAGAACATGAAAAACAAAACATATATGAACATAACTACATATATACAAATATATATATGAAAATAGATGCAAATTTTTTAAAGAGTACACACAGTACAAACCTAACAAAACCCACAGAAAAAACAAAACTTAACATCTCACATAAAACGGTATAGCTATTTTACATTAAGCAGTTTAGCATATCATTTATCTTTCTAAATCTCTCTCTATATATATCTATTTATAACTCTACATATATCTCTTTTGTTTTACAACAATCCTTAGGGAAAAAAACAATGAAGAAAAAGGCAACAAAGTAGAACATGAATAATATAATCCATCTTCGCTATACAAAACCTGCTATTTTGTTGTATTTTTACAGTTCAACCACCAAAGTATAAACAGTAAAACATGATTGAATATATATGTAATAGTACAAGCATGAATAAGAGTAAAAGAGGTATGAATATATGGGTAACATTAGGACAGGAACGGTAGGTACGATTGTGCGCTTATGCACGCCCCTTACCGACCTCTTAGGAATGGGGTGAGGTCGATGGTAGATAATCCGAGGTTGAAGTTTTTGGGGTTGACTATATCCATGGAGTCAGTGGCTTCACATGCAAGGACTACCATAAAAATAAAAATTTCCAGTCCACCTAGAAGATGAGGAAGTGTGCCACTTAAATAGCCAGGCAGCAGTTTTTCCACACAACATACAACAACAGGTAAGGCCCAAGATGAGACAACAGTCAGTGTTTAGTTTTTTATAATGATCTCATGAGCTCCATGAATTTGTTTACATGTGGCCTCAATATAGCTATTGCACCTTTTGTTTTCTATTTATCCGGTGCTGGGTTTTGACCTTAATTAAAGTTCTGTTTGCTAAGGTTTTTCTGGCCTGACACGTACAAGAACAACTTTCCATCCTACATTGTCTGTGAGGGAAACTTCGTTTACCCAGAACCCAGCAGTGGAAGCAAATTTGCCTCAAACCAATGGTGAGGCAGAAGAGCCCAGCCTAGTGATCTCTAACACGTCTTGACTTCCTTCCTTAAAGAAAGAAAAAAAATTAAACCACAAATAAAGCTGATGCTGAAAACAGAAGTTGCACAGTAAGACACAGCCATGGCAGAAGGCAAAACAGGAGGTGCCGGCCTGTTTGCTAAGCGGGTTCAAAAGCAGCTCAGCCGAGCGCAAGAAAAGGTATTTATCTTGAAATGTTCTTTCAGGTTACTGGTTTTATTGTGACCTGAAAATGATATTGTCTTTTTAGATTCTCCTGAACTGTCCCACCAAAATGAGAGGTTAGATAAAGTTGAAAGGGAAGTTGGGTTGTTGTTCATTTCTGCTTTCTGGACATTTTTCATATTGTTCTGAATATTTTTCACATACTGGAACAAGCTGGTGTACCTATCGTACCAGTATACTCCAATTTTATCCCAGCAATAATCTTGTAAATCTTGTAGGCTGGGCTGAGAAGCAATGACTGGGTCAAAAAAAAAATCATTCAGTAAAAGTCCAGGGCTGAATGAGAAACTGAAGAAAATGGATTTTCTCCACCCACCCCATCCTAATATAAGATCCTAATCATCACAGCTTATCAGTTATCCCTAAGCTACCCTAAAGCTTTTGCTCTCCTTCTTTCAATAACATCCCAATTAAAGAATAGATTTTTCTCCTATATATCTGGAACAAGCAATGTAAACCACCTCTGTAGTTATGACTGTATAAGGGCTGGGCAGCAGGGAGAGGGTAATTTTCATATACTATTTAATCTATAGAAGGATTAGCACAGTTATGCTAAAGAGTTAAACTAGTCAAATCACTACAGGTAGTCTTCGACTTACGACCACAACTGAGCCCAGCATTTCTGTTGCTAAACAAGATATTTGTTAAATGAGTTTTTGCCCTATTTTCCGAACTTTCTTGCCACCGTTGTTAGGTGAATTGTTGCAGTTGTTATGTTAGTAACGCGGTTGTTAAGTGAACCTGGCCTCCCCGTTGACTTTGCTTGTCAGAAGGTCACAAAAGGTGATTGTATAACCCTGGGACACTGCACCTGTCATTTGTGGTGCCGGTTGGCAAGCATCTGAATTTGGTCATATGACCACGGGGTGGCTGCTGTGGTCATAAGTGTGAAAAATAGTCAGAATCACTTTTTTCAGTCTGGCTTTGAACGTTCACTATTCAAAGGATTGTAAATAAAGCGCTGCCTGTATTCCCCATCCCAGAGATTTAGCAGATGTCATTCTATCAAACAGGATAGTGATCTTTTCCTGGAAAGTCTTGATCTAAAACAGGCTGAGCGTTCCCATGAACAGGACCTCCTCTGTCAGAGGTTCTATCTAGGGCAGGGGTTCAAACTCGATTTCATTGAGGGCCGCCTCAGGGTTGTGTTTGACCTCGGGGGGCCAGGGTGGGTGTGGCCAGGGCAGGCGTGGCCAGCTTGACGTCACCTGTGTCAAGGGCGTCTGTGGCAGCCCGAGCGCTCTTGCCAGCAAAAACGGGCTCCCGGGCTCCGTTTCCAGCTGCGACGGCCTCCTGCAACCCTCTGCCAGTGAAAACGGAGCTCAGGAGCCCAATTTGTCAGGCCTGGAAACCATCTTGGGCCTTGGATCTTCAGGCCTGCCACATTTTGGACTGTGGGAAACTGGGAAGGGGGATTGTATGGAGCTGGGGAGATATGTAGTCATAATAACGTTCCTTTCTTTGAGAGTCAAGGCCACTCTGCCCTGCACCTGGAGGGGTGTGACTAGGAGGCCTCTCCAGTTGGGACGGTGCATTGATTGGACCATGTGATGGACATGTGAGTGCTGCAGCAGGGGCTTAGACTTACTTTTGGGTGGGGAAAACCTGGAAGCTTTCAGATTCGGGTTTTCCCAGGTGTGCCAATATGACATCTCTAATAAAATGGAACTTTGAGGAAACTCAAGCCTCGGAGTTTTCTTTCGTTGGGGGTGTTACAACTCTGTTTTTGCTGGCAGAGGCACTGCAGGCCAGTCCTTCGCTGTTTCCAAGTTGGCCCCACGGGCCAGATCTAAGCACCCCGTGGGCCAAATCCGGCCCGCAGGCCTTGAGTTTGACACCCCTGATCTAGGGTGAAGGGGAGAACCTTGAAAGAAGAAAAGAAATACACGTAGCATAAGCATTGCTAACTTGCAGGCAACAGCTGAGGATTCACACATATTCCCATATAAAGTCAGTTTGCCCACAATTCAATGTGTCGGTGCATTTTGAAAATAATTTCATCTTGTAAGAAAGAAGAGGTGTTACGTTGTCAAAGAGATTTTACGTGAAATGTTTAGAAATATTTCGTCATGCATATATTTCTGTGACATGGGTAGCATGTCTAACTAGGCTATCCTGACTGGATGTCTTTTAGGAGCACCATATGAATGTCATTGTTGTCAAAACCACTTGCAATGTGGTATCCAGGTTGGAGGCACTTCTGTGATTTATAGCTCTTTTCCTCTAGGAGCTCAGAGCAGTTTGCAAGAGTCTGTCTCTCTTTTCACCTTATCCTTACCACAAAGCCCAGCTGAAGAAGGTTAGATGGAAAGGCAGGGACTATCCAAAGTCCCACGGGGATTTCCCACCATGTCCACAATCCACAAACCATAACAACACACTCCAGCATCACACAGCACAGCCTAAATGGCCTTGCCCCTCCAGAATTGTATAAAAAAAGAAACCCGGTCATCTGATGGTAGAATAACTGAGAGGGGATTATATTCAGTCAAACAGAATTGAACAAAAATGAGTAAATGCTGATCAGGAAAAAGCTCATAACGTGATAAGCTATATCTTTTCACATTCCCTTATGGCAGAACCTGGTCATCTGAGATCTCAAAGTCCACTTTCTACAATACTTTCCCCACACACACACACATTAGAAGCAGGGGTGGGCTTCAAAATGTTTAGCAAGGGGTTCTCTGCCGGGTTGCTGGGTGGACATGGCCATGGTGGGCGTAGCCTAGTCAGCCTCCTGCACCACGGGGGGGGGGGGCGCTTTTGCCCTACCTGGGCTCCAGAGGCTTTATTTGAGCCTCCGGGAGGGCGAAAATGGCCTCCTCAGGCTCCAGAGGCCCTCTGGAGGCCAGAAACGGGACTTCCGGCCTTCCCAAACTTCCAGTAGGCCCGTTTTTCGCCCTTCCCAAACCTCCACGAGCACCCTGCACTTACCTACATCTAAAATGGGCCAGGTAGGGACTCCTAGGAGGGGAGGGGAGGGCAGGGCCAGCCAGGAGTGGGATTTGGGGGTTTTCCGAACTGCACAGAATCTTAGCTAGAGGTTCTCCCAAACCTAAAGTGACCAGATTTTTTTTTAAAGCGGGACGGGGGGGCGGGCCCGCCTGGGCGCCGCCATTTGAGTTTTGCCCTCTGCGCATGCGCAGAATGCTGCGCATGCGCAGAGGGCAAAACAACGCAAATGTTGCTGTCCAGGTGGGGGGGGAGGCGGGAGGCCTTTCCTCGCCTCCCGCCTCCCCTTCGGGAGCCGGCAGTGGCTTGGGCTGGCAAGCGACGAACGGGAGGCGGGAGGCGGGGAAAGGAGGCAGCCGGCAGCTTACCTGCGAGGCGGCGCTCGGGGGCTAGGTCTCTGTCGCAAGCTCCAGGCATCCAAGCACCGCGGTCTCCTGGTCGCCCGCCCGGCCCCAGGGCAACGGCGGCAGCGAGGCGACTGGGGGAAGGAAGGGGAGGGGGACGAGGAAGGGCTGTTTGCGCCGCCGGAGGGGCCGCTCGAGTCTGCAGCGGTGCCTCAACCCCCTTTTTCTGAGACGACGGCAGCGGCGACGGCTCCTCATCCCTCACCCCTCCACCCGCATCCCAACAGCAGCGGCGCCTCCGAGGGCGGGGCTAGGGATGGGGCGGGGGAAGGAGAGGAGGAGCAGCCCCCCTTCCCCCTCCCCCCAGCTGGCACCTCCATCAGGGAAACCTTCCCTGATGCTGTCCCCTGCTTTCAAAGAGCCCGACTTGCTTCCGGTTTTTATTTCGGTGGTAGTACCTCTCTTTTGTGCTTCCCCTTCTAAGGTGACCAGACGTCCCGCTGTTTCGGCATTCTTTCCAAAAAAGCGTGACTTTTTGGAAAGAATGCGGGACGCGGGACACACGCTTGAAAAGCGTGTCTGTCCCGCCAAAAGCGGGACGTCTGGTCACCTTACCCAAACCCCTGCGAACCCCCAGCAGCCCACCCCTGATTAGAAGCATAAAGTCCTACAACTAAAGTAGTGACGCTAAAGTTCATTTAGCCCCTGCTTGGTGCAGGATATACTAAAGCACCTCTGATCATCCAGCCATGGAGTGAAAACCTCTAGTGATGAACTCTGCTTCATCTAGCAGTCTGTTTTCCACTGGCTGCTACTTAGTATACTCAGGAAAGTCCTCCTGATTTTAGTCTGGATGTCTTTCTTTGCAGTTTGATCATGCTTTCTTGGTGTAACAGAAGGTGAGTTTTCTGTGTAATCTATGTTATCAACCTGAAATTCAGTTTGATGGCTCTATTCTCCATTCTCTGATTCCTTATCTATATTCCCTTTCTGCCACTGGTTTCTATCCAGCCTTGCAATGCTAACTGTTCTTTAATTTGAAATATCTTGACAGCTTCGTTCTTGAGGATGTATACATATACCCATATGGATTTTAGGCAGATATAGGTAGTATATCTGTCTGTGTCATCCCCATTTAATTTATATGATGAGCTTTTTATTTAATTTACTAAATTTACAGCAGGGTATGTATAACTAAAAAAAAAAAAGCATTATCCACGCACAAGATGGAATGTACAGGAGGTTTTTTTGCCGGGGGGGGGGGGGAGAGGAAATCCCAAGCCTCACAGAAAATAGAATAATCCAAAAAGAATTAATTATGCTCAGGATCAGTGCATATTGTCTGATGGGGGCAAGGAGGAGAGGCAGAATGGAAAACTGATGATGTGACACTTTCAGCTGACTGGCTGATACCTTAGGAGAAGACTTTCTTTCTGCAGTATTTAGTCAGAAGTCTAACTTGTACAATGCTTTAAGGTAAAGGAATGTGTTGTGAAACTTTTCAGAAATTCAACCTTAAAGGCCTGAGAGACTCTTAAGATTTTGCAATCTAGGCTGCAAAAATATATCCACCCACTAGATGGCAGCAAAGAGGTACTGAATAGCCTCACTTTTGGCCGCCATTTACAGCAAAAGTCTATAGTACAACCCCAGCAGAATGAAGTCTTCATTTGGGCATCAAAAGAATAGCGAAGGCGAACCCTTAGACATCCTCTCCAGAGATAGAGAGCTGTAGAAATGCCTCAAGGATCCCTGTCTCTGATACTGAAGATGGTGTCACCCCCATGTAGTTTATAGGATGAGCATTTTATTTTATTTATTTTATCGACTTCACCCCATTCCTAAGAGGTCAGTAAGGGGCGTGCATAAGCGCACAATCGTGCCTACCATTCCTGTCCTAATGTACCCATATATTCATACTTCTTGTACTCATAATCATGCTTGTACTATTATATATGTGTGTGTGTGTGTGTAACATTTTTTGCTGATAAATGAAAATAAAGGGAGACTATTATAGATCATATATATATATATATATATATATATATATATATATATATATATATATATATATATATATATATATATATATATATATATATATATATATATATATATATATATATATATATATATATATATAGATCTATAATAGTCTCCCTTTATTTTCATTTATCAGCAAAAAATCCTACACATATAGATTAGTGTGTCGGCTATGTTAAAAATCAGCCTGGATGGTCCCTGTGACGGGGCTGAAAGGCAAAAAGGAAGCTGTGATGCTTTCTCTCCCATATTTGGGTACACCAGGATAACACGACAGAAAAACATATATAACCCTTTCCTGGTGAAAGAGCTGATTGGGAACAGAGCCTATGGCCTAATGGATAAATTGCTGCACTGCAAGGCAGCCGGCCCGGGTTCAAATCCCAGTAAGGGGTATGGCTATCTGACGAGAGCAAAATAAGCTCGAAATAGATCTATAATAGTCTCCCTTTATTTTCATTTATCAGCAAAAAATCCTACACATATAGATTAGTGTGTCGGCTATGTTAAAAATCAGCCTGGATGGTCCCTATGACGGGGCTGAAAGGCAAAAAGGAAGCTGTGATGCTTTCTCTCCCATATTTGGGTACACCAGGATAACACGACAGAAAAACATATACACACACACACACACACACACACACACACACACACACACACACACACAATCATATTTATACTTTGTTTATACTTTGCTTGTAATCATATATGCTTGACAAAGTAAAATAAATAAATAAATAAAAATAATTTTTTTACTAAATTTACATACTGCCCAACATCCAATGACTCTGGAGGACTTGTGAATTAATTTGTATTTTTATCTGATTTCTAACTATCCCTTTCATCTTATAAACTGCTTTGTTATTGGAATGAGAACATGTTAATGAGAACATACAGCTTTTGTTGTTGCTGATGTTGTGGTGGATTTTTACAGGGAATGTGTTTGGGTGGCTCGTCCATCACTCTTCTTAATAGCATGCTTGCCATATTTCTGTATTCTACTACAATGGATGTACCATAATCAGTTGCTGCAAATAGTTGAGAAGAGGCCTCCTCACTCATCTACTGAGGATAATTGCTATGTACCACCCAAACAGGGAAGGACAGCTTAGTTAGCACAATGCTTCATTACCATCAGTAGTGGGTTCCTACCGGTGCGCTCTCCGCTGTTCTTCGCCGCCGAGCCGAAGACGCTGGCGGCGTTTGCGGCGCGGGGCTTCCCCCGCCTGCTTTTCCGGGACGCAGAGGGCAGAAGAACGCAAATGGCGGCATCCCGGCGTCCCGGGAAAGCAGGCGGGGGAAGCCCCGCCCCGCAAACGCCGCCAGCGTCTTCGGCTCGGCGGCGAAGAACAGCGGAGAGCGCACCGGTAGGAACCCACTACTGATTACCATATTTATACAATAAAGTTTCCATTCCTTGAGACTGGATTTGGATGATATGCTAGCTTAGTTAATCACCAGTTACTCCATTATGCAAACTGAATTTGTATTTGTATTTGTTTATTTGTCAAGCATATATGATTATAAGCAAAGTATAAATAGTAAAACATGATTGAATATATATGTAATAGTACAAGCATGAATAAGAGTAAAAGAGGTATGAATATATGGGTACATTAGGACAGGAACGGTAGGCAAGATTGTGCGCTTATGCACGCCCCTTACCGACCTCTTAGGAATGGGGTGAGGTCGATGGTAGATAATCTGAGGTTGAAGTTTTTGGGGTTTGGGGAAGAAACCACTGAGTCAGATAAAGTGTTCCAGGCATTGACCACTTTGTTGTTGAAGTCGAATTTTTTGCAATCAAGTCTGAAGCGGTTTACATTAAGTTTGTATCTATTGTGAGCTCCTGTATTATTGCGGTTGAAGCTGAAGTAGTCGTTGACAGGTAGGACATTGTGGCAGATAATTGTGTGAGCTACACTTAGGTCAGATTGAAGGTGGCGTAGTTCTAAATTTTGAAGTCCCAAAATTTCAAGTCTGGTTTCATAAGGTATTTCATATGAATATTCCTCAGAGGAGGAGCTACTTCAGTATAGCAACATTTGATAGGTGATTCTGACTCTATAGTGGGCAGGTCTTTACAGACTCTATGTTTTATTGATTTGCCTTAATGGAACTGGTAGCCCTAAGCTCTGCAAAACATTTTGAACTACAGTTCCCACAATCCTTTGCTATGGGCTTTGACGACTGAGAGAAACTGAAGTTTAAGAAGCCTGTGTCACCAGTTTAACCACTCATTATTGGTCAGGTTAGCATCATAAAACCTCAATCATGTTCAGAAATAATATACTACTGAAAATCAGATGTTCAAGACAATGAGCAGAGGAAGCCACATTTTCCTTAGCTTTGCTTTTGAGCACTTGGCTGCTGCAGAGCTTTCGTTTAAGGGCTACAAAAATTCAGATAACCACTAAGTACAGCAAAACAGTTGTCTGGGTTTGTCCAGATATTGTAATTATGCATACCAGAATGTTCTACTGAATAGATCTTCATTTGTCTGCTGAGCCTGAGGCCATATTCAGAAAGCACCATGCTCTTAATTTAATTAATTTAATTTAATTTAATAGATTTGTATGCCGCCCAACTCCCGAGGGACTCTGGGCGGCTAACAACATATAAAATCATTGTTACATAAAAACATCTAATTAAAAAATTATAAAAATTAAAAAACATCTGACATTCATAAACCAAGGGGGGAGACCCAAATGCAATCTAATTGGTCTCACTTTCACCCCGCCTGCCGGAAGAGCCAAGTTTTTATTGCTTTACGGAAGGCCAGCAGGGTGGGGATAGTTCTAATCTCTGGAGGGAGTTGGTTCCAAAGGGAGGGGGCTCCCACAGAGAAGGCTCTCCCCCTCGGCCCCCACCAACTGGCATTGTTTGGTCGATGGGACCTTAAAACATGTTTTCATAATTAATGCTTGGATTGACTTTAATCTCCTCCTAAACATTCTGCTGGTCCTGATACACTGAAGGAAGTCCTTTTATAGTAGTAAAATGCATTTTTGTTGTTTTTCTGCGTAAGTGTATTAATAGTATCGGATGGCAATGGGAGTGAAGGAAACCACAAGATGAATGTTCCAGAATGCAGGGCGTGTCATCAGCTTAGGGTGTGGGCCCTGCTGTGCTCAAGCTAAAAAAATACCCATACCTTTCCTTCCCACCCACCTCATTGCTACACAACGTAAGTATTCCATCCAAGCCATCATTAGATGCAAGCAAAAAAAAAAAAAGATACTTGCATACATAGGATGCTGTGGAAACGTTCTGTCCAATCTCTACCTCTCACCTTATTAACTTGCAAGGCAGAAAAATGATCAGTGCCATCAAACACTGCAGTCTTTTAATCAGAGGAATGGGGTGGAATTGGTTTGCAAAAAGTACAAGTAGTGTTCAACTTGCAACCACAACTGAGGCCAGAATTTCTGTTGCTAAGCAAGAAAGTTCTTAAGTGACATTTTCCCCATTTTACGACCTTTCTTGCCACAGTTGTTAAGTGAATCCCTGCAGCGGTGAAGTTAGTAACACAGTTGTTAAATGAACCTGGCTTTCCTATTGACTTTGCTTGTCAGGAAGTCACAGAAGGGGATCGTCAAATAACCCCGGGACACTGCAACCTGCCATAAATATGAATCAGTTGCCAAGCGTCTGAATTTGGATCATGTGACAATGGGAACGTTGCAATGGTCGTAAGGGTGTAAACCGGTCATAGCTTACTTTTTTGAGTGCTGTTGTAACTTTGAACGATCACTAAATGAGCTGCTATAAGTCGAGAACTAACTGTATGTGGCGGAATGTAGTAACGAGATGGATTCCCAGGAGGGACGGGGTGCATTTCAGAGGAGTAAGAGGCAACTCAGCCCAGATATCATGCATGAGAGAACAAGGGTGAAGACGGCCCCTCCCTAATAGTTCACAGATAAATTGTAGAGGCAAAGACAGTAGAGTGCTCAGTTTGGCAATATTTTGTCTATAGGTGTGAAGTAGTAAATAATAATAATTTTTTAAAAAACTCTGTTTGGAAGAATCTCCAAGTATGATTTTTGTTTGGGGCCTGTCAAATCAGCTCTCTTTGCCTGTTGTGCTGTCCAAATTCTCAGTGCAATCATGAGCTATATTTGCATCTAACAGTGTCTGTGTTGAAATAGGTCAGGAGTGTCAAACTCGATTTCACTGAGGGCCGCATCAGGGTTGTGTTTGACCTCGGGGGGGCGTGGCCATGGTGTGTGTGTGTGTGTGTGGCCAGCTTGACATTACTCATATCAGGGGGCCTCTGTGGTAACCTGAGCTCTCTGCCAACAAAAATGGACTCCTGAGCTCTGTTTTGGGCCCTGACGGCCTCCTGCAGTCCTCTGCTAGTGAAAACGGAGCTTGTGGGGGGCCATAGGGCTGCAGCAGGCCATCGCGGCCGAAAACGGAGTCTGGGAGGGCTGCGTGTGACCAATGAGGTTTATCCGACCAATGAGCCAATGAGGTTTATCCAAGGCGCGATTATTGTTAATTGAAAACTTTTTCATTTCCCGAGCTCCATTTTCGCTGGCAGAGGCACCGCAGGCCAGTCCTTTGCTGTTTCCAAGGCAGCCCTGCGGGCCAGATCTAAACACCCCACGGGCTGGATCCGGCCCCCAGGCCTTGAGTTTGACACCCCTGAAATAATGCAGTTTCATTAATGCAGTTTCTTATTTGTATATTTAAGTAAAACGTTGTGCACAGCATGATACAGCATATGTCACGGGGTATATTTTTCTGGATCTGTGACTATATATCATAGGCAGCAGGCCAAAACTTGTTGGAGTGGGGCACATAAAAGTATTTAGCCATTAAACAATAACGATGTTCTGCAAAATGCGAGGTCTGACTGCAGAGAATTATTGTTTCTCCACTGGACGGACCAAACCTTGTTTTGGAGAACAGAGTCCTCTTTCACTGTGAAATGTCTCATGAAGTTTACTCGCTGAACTCTTCTTGTGCAACAAGAAATGGGAACTGGAAACCACTTTCAACATTACCTCTAAATGCTAGTTTCTTTGGAAGTGCGTGGCTTTTCCAAACTGAACCACTTCTCCTGATGTATTTCACTTTGCCAGTGACTACAGTTTTATCAAAGGATCATTTATCTCTTGCATTAAAAATGAAAGTGGCCTGAAGAAGTCCATCAAGGCAGAACAGTAAAACCTCAAGGAGGATATAGAGATTGGCCTTATTCTTCTGTTTCAGAGTGGTTTATGCTGAGGAGGACTGCATGAGTGACTGTATCAGAGTTTGTTGCAGAAAAATCAATTTCCGGAAGCACACACAGATGACTGATTCAGCTGGATTCATAAACTTCTTTATAAACATAGTAATATATATATCAATACCACAAGTAGATTATTTCTTCAAGTAAACACACAAGCAGGAGAGTTAGTTTCATTTCAGCAGAGCAGACAAGCACAGAGTGGACAGAGAGTTCAGAGTGGACAGAGAACAGAGTGGACTGAGCCACGCCCAACCTTAAGCTTAATTTTTCAGTTTCAATTCTCTGCACAGACTCAGAAGTGTTTAACTCCTATTGGCTGACTTAGTTGCTATGCCTATTCATTGGCTGACATTGTTAACATGGCTCTCCCAGTTCATGAATATCTTAACAGACTGCATGGAGTTTCACCCCAGGACTGAATTTAGCCAAAATAGTAGGGCTACTTAATGATGGAATGCTGAATTATGCCAGTAAAGCTCATATTTCTTTGTCTGCCCCAGAGATGCCAGATATTGAAACTGGAATCTTCTGTAAGCCAATATTATGCTCTGTCATGTTTCCTCGTCCTATCAGCATGGTCCTTTTTGAGAGATCCTGGAAGAATCTATGGTCCAACCAAAGGATCCCAACCAATGTTCCCTCTAACATTGAAAATCACTGCACGGCAGTTGGAAACTGCTGCGCTGCGTTTTCTTTTCTGGAGGGACCGAACCGGCCTCCCTGGATGAAGAGTAAGCTAATGGGCAGCAGCCTTTGATCTCGCTCTCCTCCTCTCCCTAGCAGCGGAGCCTGCCTGGGGAGGGAAGAGCTAAAGCCTCCGCCTCTCTTCGTTGAAGCCTCCTTTCCCCCACCCCCCACCCACCCAGATTGGCTGGTGATCAATGTTCCCTGCGCGGCGTTTTTTAATCATGTGCGCAGCCGCGCAGCTTAGAGGGAACATTGATCCTAATGGCTCAGAAGAGCCTAATTTCAGGAAACGCAATCATACAAACAACCTCCCCCAGGCTGGTGCTTTTTGTCACTCCTGGAAACTGTGGGTAATATAATCCCCAAACTTCTAGAGGGAAATCTTTTGAAAACAGTAGTAGTGCTGTTGCCTCTGAAGTCTGCAACTGCATGTAGAAACCACAATGGCTTGGAGTCATTTGATACAGGGAGATGCTTGTAGTTTCTTATATCCGTATGTCAAGATAGTGTCTATTTTAAGGTTATCAGATCCAGGCTGCAAAAATCCAGATGACTAAAAGATAAACACGAAAAGTTACAGAAATTCTTTGTATTGTCATCTAGTGATTATCTGCTAGCATTCCCCTTTTATGTAAACAAGAGTTAACGCTTTTGGTAGATTAAAAAAAAAACCTGGTATTTTGTATTATTGCTAGATGATAATATCCCAGTTAAATATACCTGGGATTACACTCTTCGGATTTTATAGGCCTATCCATATATTTAACATCAAGGATCAGTTCATTTTACTTTGGGGGAAAAAAAGTGGTGCTAATCTCTTTTTTTGGTTAGTAATTTGAATACAGTATAAGGAAGGTTGCATGGACAAACCAAGAGAAGGCAGGGCTGTGCCTACTCATTCCATGCTTCTTATCATATCCTCCATGTGGTACAAATATCTAAAAAAGGAAGAGTGCTGAAGTCATGTAGGCTATGCATGGGAACTGACAGATGGGCATCGTGCGGTTATTCTAGCAAGCTTCATCGCACATCTGTAATGGGGGGGACTTCATTTCGCGTGGAAAATAAATGCATGCAAAAGAGTAGAGTGGGCTGCAAATGATTTCTAAAAGCTTCTCAGTGGTTCTCAACTTTCCTAATGCTGCGACCCTTTAATACAGTTCCTCATGTTGTGGTGACCCCCAACCATAAAATAATAAAATTATTAGGAAACTCAAGGGTGGGTTCTAACTTACCTCGCTGCCGGTTCACTTCCTCCTGTGCTGCGTGGGCATGCCTCATGGGCGGGCGGGTGCCTTGCACACGCATGCATGCACAGTGCTGAATTTTTTTAAAAAAATTGCAAAAAAAAGCCAAAAACAAGATGGTGACGCATGCGCAGTGCCAGAAATTCGGCTTCTGCGCATGCTCAGACGTTCCCATGATACAGATATTTTTTTTGCAGTAGTCTATTTGCATGTGGGTGGACCCGCCTGGAGACGGATAGAGGAGCAGTCTCTCGGTTCCTAAGACCATTGGAAATATGTGTTTTCCTATGGTCTTAGGTGACCCCTGTGAAAGGGTCGTTCGACCCCCAAAAGGGCCACGACCCACAGGTTGAGAATCGCTGTTCTAGAGGTACCATAGAAGCTGCCAATTCTGGTGACAGAGTTGGCAGCTTCCATATCTCTTTGCTGCCCTCTCCTGGTCAGCTGGGGTTTGTTGGCTCAAATTTAGCACCCTTAAAAAAGAGACTCTGCCATCTCCCTCATATCACATGGAAAATTTGGAGGACCTATATAGGATTCCTATTGGGTTTAAAGTTACTGGAGAATCCATGTATGTTTATCTGCCTGAATACCGAGGCGTGTGGGACAGCAGGTATTACTCCATTCTTTCTCATGGAAAGACTAATGATTGGGGGCTTTTTACTAGAAGCAGAACTTGACACAATTTTTTTTTGTATTTGTATTTGTTTATTTGTCAAGCATATATGATTATAAGCAAAGTACAAACAGTAAAACATGATTGAATATATATGTAATATTACAAGCATGAATAAGAGTAAAAGAGGTATGAATATATGGGTACATTAGGACAGGAACGGTAGGCACGATTGTGCGCTTATGCACGCCCCTTACTGACCTCTTAGGAATGGGGTGAGGTCAATGGTAGATAATCTGAGGTTGAAGTTTTTGGGGTTTGGGGAAGAAACTACTGAGTCAGGTAAAGTGTTCCAGGCGTTGACAACTCTGTTGCTGAAGTCGAATTTTTTGCAATCAAGTCTAGAGCGGTTTACATTAAGTTTGTATCTATTATGAGCTCGTGTATTATTGCGGTTGAAGCTGAAATAGTCGTTAACGGGTAGGACATTGAGGCGGATAATTTTGTGAGCTACACTTAGGTCAGATCGAAGGCGGCGGAGTTCTAAATTTTGAAGTCCCAAAATTTCAAGTCTGGTTTCATAAGGAATTCTGTTGTGAACAGAGGAATGTAATACTCTTCTTGTGAAGTATCGCTGGACATTCTCAATTGTGTTAATGTCTGATATGTAGTGTGGGTTCCAGACTGATGAGCTGTATTCAAGGATCGGTCTAGCAAATGTTTTGTATGCTCTGGTTAAGAGTACAATGTTACCAGAGAAGAAGCTGCGCAAGATTAGGTTAACCACTCTTAATGCCTTCTTTGCTATGTAGTTGCAGTGGGCTCTGTCACTTAGATCGTTTGAGATGAGTACTCCGAGGTCCTTTACTGAGTGAGGATCATCATCAAGGTCATGATCATTAAGTTTGTATTTGGTGTTTTGATTATTTTTGCCAATGTGTAAAACTGAGCATTTGTTAATAGAGATTGGTAGTTGCCACTTGTTTGACCATTCAGAAATATAGTCAAGGTCTTTTTGAAGGGTTGTAGTATTGTCTGTGGTGTTGAATAGTTTTACGTCATCTGCGAAGAGGACACAGTTGCTTTGTATAATATCACAAATGTCATTTATGTAAAGAATGAAGAGAGTAGGTCCTAAAATGCTTCCTTGGGGAACACCGCTGTTAACAGGTACAGGGTTTGAAAAAGATATTCCTATTTTAACCACTTGTTGTCTGTTTGACAGGAATGCAGTTATCCATTTATGTAGGGGGCCAGAGATGCCATAAGATTTTAGTTTTAGGAGTAGTTTGTCGTGTACTACGGAGTCAAAGGCTTTACAAAAGTCTATGTAGATTGCGTCTATTGCTTTGCCCTGGTCGAGTTTTGTAGTCCATATGTTTTTACAATGTAGAAGTTGTAGGTTGCAGGATAACATTTTTCTGAAACCAAATTGTTTGTGAGAGAGTAGGTTGTTTGTCTCTAAGTGGAGGGTAATGGATTGGTTGATGATTGATTCCATGACTCTGCAGGTGGCGCAACATAAGGAGATTGGTCTATAATTTTCAACTAGGTTGGGGTCTCCCTTTTTGAAGACAGGGATAACCGTGGCTAGTGACCATAGGTTGGGTAGGGTGCTGGTTCTGAGAGATATGTCAAAAATAATGCTTAGAGGTTCTGATAGGACGGTGGAAAGTTTTTTTAAGAAGTAAGCACAAAGTCCATCTGGTCCTATGGATAGGGATGGTTTTAGGTTGTGTAGAGCCTTTCTAACCTTGTCTTCTGTAAAGTCGGTTTGTATTAGATCATTGTCATTGTTTGAGGTTCGACTAGGGAATATAGGACATGAGTTGTTGCTGTTTATAAAGACTGAGCCAAAGAATGTGTTGAAGAGGTTGGCTTTGTCGGATTCATCATTACAGTCTTTATTGTTGGGGCCTTTAAGGGGTGGGATAGTTCTCGTCACTTTGAGTTTGTTGTTTACGAACTTGTAGAATGCTCGGTTGGAATTTGTGCACAGGTTTTCCTCTTGATTGATATGATAATTAGTGCATTCAGTCTTTATTTGTTTGCATAAGTTTTTGTATCGGCTTTTATAGTTGGTTATGTGGCCCGTTTTGTTTTTACACCAGAGATATATATTTTTTGATTGGAGCTTCCTTATTGTTGTGGGTAGTTTGTTCTTCCTGTTATTGGGAATGAATAATGGTACGTATAGTTTTATGACTCTTAGGACTTGACGTAGGAAAATGTTGTAGTGGTCATCAGCAGTGTTGCAGTCCATGAATAGGGTTTGCCAATCAAGAGAAGAGAGGTCATTGTTTATGAGATCAAAGTTTGCTTTTTTGAAATTGTAACTGGGGATCTTGTCATATTGGTGATTTTTGTAAGGGTGTATATTGAGATTGAAGTCAATCATACTGTGATCACTGTTGGAGAAGGGTTCTATTGTTTGTAATCCATATATTGAGTTTGAACTGTTGCAGAAGATGAGATCAAGGCAGTTATTGAGTCTAGTGTTGTTGGATACTAGTTGATCCAGCCCCAGATTGGTTACAGCATTGTACAGGGTTGAGTGTATAGGTTCTGTGGAACATTCGTTGAGGGACCATTTGATAAGAGGTAGATTTAGGTCGCCAAGAAAGATGAGAGGGTGTGGGCTGGAGGCTGCCCATGTAAGGAGTGAAGATAACTTATTCGCATGTTCAATGTCGTAGTCTGGAGCTTTGTAGCATAGTAGAAATCGTAAAGTGGTGTTTAAAGATAGTTTACAGAAGATCGTCTCAGGAAGAGCAAGATCATGTGTTACTTGGATGTTTTTGAGATTTAAGGACTTTTTGTAAAAGATGGCAACACCGCCTCCTCTACGGAGTTCGCAATCAGATCGAAAAACATGATAGTTTCTTTCTATAACAATTCTTTCAATGCAGTGCCATTAATGGAAACAAATGCACCACTCACTCCATAGATGCACATCTCTAAAAATAAGGCTTTGGTCAACTCAGTGGATAGGTGAAGGACACAATGTACAATAACTGCTGCAGTTCTCTTTTCTTTCTCTGTCTCTTCCATAGGTTCTACAGAAACTGGGGAAAACCGTGGAAACAAAAGATGAACAATTTGAACAAAGTGCCTATAATTTCCAGCAACAGCAGGTTGTATGACGGAACTGTGGGAAGCAACTTGCTTTCTGGAAATTTGGGGATAGTGGATATACAAGCTTAGGTCAGGTTTACCTAGCATTTTTGGCATGCCAGAATCTGAAATGTCTCTATACCAGGTCTTGTTTAAGACTCTCAACATGTTTTTATACAAGCTCAACCTGAAACTAAGCTGCTGTGAAAGCATCATGATGATGCTGAGTTAGAGATTTTGTCTCTAAATATGTGGGATGCTAAGTCTATGGTAATACAGTAAAACATATTTGGCCCAGACCTCTTTTCTGTAAGTTCCTGGATTGTAAGAACATGGAGGGAGGGGGTGTCCTATAAAAACTCTAATGCAATCTTGCCCAAATTTGGCAGCTTCCAGATGTATAGCCTTCAATTCCTAGAATTTTCAAACATTGTCCATGCTGGATGGGTAATTCTGGGAGTTGAAGTTTACAGACTTGGCAATGACCGAAGTCCAAGAACAGTATTCTGATCGGAATGACATGCAGAAATATACTAGAAGTACAATTTCCCTTTCTTTTTACCCTCAGATTGAAGGGCAAAAACTCTACAAAGAACTGAAGGCTTTCCTCATTGCTGTGAAAGGTACAGAAAGCCCAAATTCTAGAATGGCACATTTTCCAAGTTAAGTCAGCAGATCGGATCTTAGCTGCAAGGCTCCTCTGTTTTCCCATCCCATCGGTTATCTGATGAGACACTATCTGTAAAGAAAATAGATAGATGCTTGCCTCTTATCTCCGAGCCCTTGTTAAGGCCATTAAAAATCCCATCCTTCCTTCTTGGCGGCATATATGCCACTTTGACTCTTAATTCTTACACAAAATCCCTGTAAGAAAATGACCCAAGAAGATTCATTACTGATATGGTTTCATGTGGTCTGCCACTAATGAGGATGAGAGAACCCTTTCAATTCCAATTTATGTACATTTATATGCCAATTAGCTCTCTTCACAAATACAGGATGGGAAGGTTAGGAAGTTAGGAAGCTGTACTTGTTGCCTCAGAATGCAGTTTTCACATTTTAATCACATCTAATAGGGAGATTAAATTCATCATGTAATCACAAACTTCACCAAAGAGTTAAGGTTCCAGCAACTTGATTTTAAACCAAGGTCATTAATGAGTGAAGATGTCTCCTCATTTTCCCAGTTCATATATCATGTTATACCATAAAAAAGCTTTTTTTTAAAAAAAATTTTTTTAAAAAAATAATCTTTATTTGGTTTTTAAGCTTTAAAAAGAACATACATAATAACACACAACATCAAAGAAAAAAGAAAAAAGAAAACATTAAGAAAGGGGGGAAAAGGGAAAAGAAGGAGAAAAAAAAATACAAACACTAATACACAAAAGAAAAAAAAACAGCATTTCAATTTAACAGCTATATCTTTATGTAACTAAATCCAGTTTTGCAATCTTACTACATTGGTTGCTTTTAACCTTTATCCCTTTTACTCTTTAGTTCAAACTAATCTAAAACGTATTTATACATATTTACATTATTTTTCATATTTATATCCTCGGATTATGTGCATCGATAATAATCATTTTTATTGTTATAAAGGAGATGGTAAGGAAAGATTTTTCGGATCAAGTCTTCTTCTATGTCCATAGTTTTAAATTTTTATTTGATTGTAACCAGGAATACCATTTTGCCCATATTTCATAGAAATCAGAGTTGTCTTTTTGATGGATGTCCATCGTTAACTTGCTCATTTCTGAGCATTCTAAAATTTTCCGAATTATCATATTTGAAGAGGGAATAATATCAGATTTCCAATTTTGGGCATATAGTAGTCTAGCTGCGGTTGTTATTTGTAAAATTAAATATATTTCTTCTTTAGTAAATTTGCTCCGGAAGATCCCCAATAAGAACATTTCTGGTTTTAATTCCATTTTTAGTTAGTACGGTGTATGAATCATGACAGTCCAGTTTGTAAACTCTTGTTTGTGGTTTAACATAGTGGGTGAACCTATTCAATTGTGGGTATTTACCTTGGTTAAAACATGGCTTACTGTAATATGCAAATACAGCCAGAGGTGGGTTCCTGCCGGAGCTGCTCAGTACACAACTCCAGTAGTGAGCGGCGGATTTCGCAACAGCTCCAGAGCCCTCTCTGGCGGTCCACCCGGCGCGTCACCATTTTTTTTCGGTGATTTTCGGTGATTTTTGGGCAATTTTGTTTGAAGTCTCGCAAGTGGATGCGCACACGTGCGAGATTTCGGCAAGATTTTGCCTCCGTGCATGTGCGGAAGCAAAATTGCGTGAGGGGGCATGTGAGCATAGTGAGCGTGCGCGCACCCGAAGCATGGAGATGCGCGTGCATGGCTCCGGCAGCGAGGCAAGTGAGCAACCCGCCCCTGAATACAGCCACTGATCAGCAGAACATGCTGACTTAGATCAATAGTGACTTTTGTTATCATTTATTTTGACTTTATTAGGAATGCATGAAAGTTCCAAGAAAGTGTCTGAAACACTGCAAGAAATCTACTGTGATGAATGGAATGGATATGAAGAATTGAAGGCCATCGTTCAGGTAATTAGGATATATTCTAGGTATCAGGGATGACTTTTTAAATTTATTTATTTATTTATTTATTTATTTATTTATTTATTTATTTATTTATTTATTTATTTTGTGAGATTTATATACCGCCTCACAGTGCAAGCACTCTCTAAGCGGTTTACACCAGTAAGCAATGTATATTTATATTGCCCCCAACAATCTGGGTCCTCATTTTACCTACCTCGGAAGGATGGAAGGCTGAGGCAACCTTGAGCCGGTGAGATTTGAACCGCTGACCTGCGGATCAGTGTCAGCTAAAGTGGCCTGCAGTACTTGCCTCTAACCGCTGCGCCACCTCGGCTCACCTAATTGAAACATTAGCCTTCCCACTAGTTCCTAGTTGTAACTATTACAAGAAACCAGCTCTCAGAACTTAGACCTCCATTCTTAATTTTCCAGTATTCTAGAATATCCTTGCAAATAGCAATAGCAATAGCACTTAGATTTATATACCGCTTCACAGTGCTTTACAGCCCTCTCTAAGTGGTTTACAACACTCAGCATATTGCCCCCAACAATCTGGGTCCTTATTTTACCCACCTCGGAAGGATGGAAGGCTGAGTCAACTGAGATTCAATCTGCCAAACTGCTGGCAGCCGGTGATCAGCAGAAGTAGCCTGCAGTACTGCACTCTAACCACTGCGCCACCGTGGCTCTTATGTAGAGTATATCCGATATTTCAGCTCTAAAACTAACCATTCTTTTCTCTTCCTTTTGAATACTGTTTGTTCTGCTGCTCAATTAAAAAAACCCCAATGGAATAAAATGATCTACAGGAGGAAACTAAAGCAAATCCTCTTGTTTATTCCCAGTCTCTGTATAAAAGATTTGTACTTTTATTTTTAGAGTGACCCTGTAAACTTCTAGGTCTTCATGAGAGAAAAGAATAACTGCATAGGAGTTATTTCAACAGCATTTTGAAAAGTGTCCCCCTTTCCTTACAGAGCAATGATCTTCTATGGGAAGATTATGAGGAAAAACTGGCAGACCAAGCGATCAGGACCATGGACAACTACTTGAGTCAGTTCAATGAAATTAAAGTATGTATTGTACTTCTGGATGTGTGTGTAGATATGGTATCCACCATCTAGAACAAGGGTGTCAAACTCAAGTCATCATGGTGGCATCAGGTGACGTATCATGACTTTTCCCCCCTTCGCTAAAACGGGCGTGGGCATGGCCAGCGCGTGACGCATCCAGCCTGTGGGCTGTGAGTTTGACACCCCTGGTCTAGAACAAAATACAATGCCAAGAAGTTCAGTTTTTCCTGTTAAAATGTTTATAGTTTACATATAAAATTCAATCTTTTTTGTGAAGAATTCATTTGGGCATTATCTTCATCTAACTTCTTTTGGGAAAAATATGTCACCAATCTCACAAGAAAGACCAGCTTTTTTCTTTCTTTTTTTCTTTCTTTTTTAAATATATGCATGTGTGTTCAGGCACTTTTTATTTCCACATGCACATGCACATCCACACTCACACACTTCTTGTCAGAATGTGCACAGTGTGACTACTATTTTAAGACAACCCAGGAGCAAAATACAGTACACAGAGGTTTGTCTTACAAACAGTGGTTTATATACAAGACTTCTATATACATACATACACGTGGTAAGCACATACCAGGCAAGCATTCAATCTTCAACTCTACACGGAGAACTACAATGCCGATTGAAACGATGAGGAGAGAGATACACGAGGTGAGAGAGATATGCCCTCTCATGGGCTCCCTTACATAGACAGCTTCTTAAAGCGGCAGTAACCCTTCTGACTCATCCTCATTGCATCAGCATTTTAGTTTACTGTCTTACATCAGCTGGTCAGTTATTAAATCATCATTACTCTGACACTTCTTTTTCTTTTATTAAAAAAATACTTTTTAAAAAATATGGCAAAGTTTCTTCCCATCCTGACAGCATATTTCTTATATATCCTGTTAAGTATTTTCTGCCTCTTTATTTCTTTATTTCTGCTGTGGTATTTATATCTAAAGAGCTTAGAAGTCAAGCAAGTGAAGAACTACAATTCTTTGAAAACCTGATACTCCCCAGATGTATTGGACCACATAAATTCCAAGTTGGCTGGAGGAATGCATCAGGAAAGAGCCAGATTGGCAGGAAAAAAGGAGCATAAAGGAAGGTGATCTTTGATGTCAATGGGAAAAGAACAATCTTAATCCTGTCCCAAAGGTGCTTTTTCAAGAGGCAACTGGGCTTTCTTTGTTTTTCCCTGAAGATGTGTCGCTGCTCATGGATGAGAATGGATGACCTGGATGACAGAATCTCCATAGACAATCTTGACCCTTAATTAATCCTTACCCCTAGTTTATGCCCCAAAGTCTGGCCAACATTGACATCAATATTTATAAAATACATTCTAAACAATCATTTAATTGCCGTACATAAATTGTATAATATCTTATTGTATTAATTTTTATGTTAATAATTCTTATTTTTTTTTACTTATATTATTTTGTAGTTTGTCTTACTTTAGCCTTTCTGTGCTGCATAGGTTATATTAATATTCAATGAGTTAAATCTCATTTTCTTTTGCTGGTCAATGACTGAAATAAAATAACTAAAGGCTAAAACATATGGCTAAAACATATGGCTAAAACATATGAAGAATGGTTGAAGGAACTGGGTATGTTTGTTTAATGAAAAGAAGAACTGGGGTGACATGATAGCAGTGTTTCAATATCTCAGGGGCTGCCACAAAGAAGAGGGAGTGAAGCTATTCTCCAAAGCACCTGAGGGTTTGACAAGAAGCAATGGGTGGAAACAAATCAAGGAGAGAAGCAACTTACAACTAAGTAGAAATTTCCTGACAGTTAGAAAAATTAATCCATGGAACAGCCTGCCTCCAGAAGTTGTGAATGATCCAACACTGGAGGTTTTTAATAAGATGTTGGATAACCATTTGTCTGAAGCGGTGTAGGGTTTCCTAAGCAGGGGGTTGGACTAGAAGACCTCCAAGGTCCCTTCCAACTCTGTTATTCTATATTCTAACTAACTATAAAAATAGGTGGAATACCTACATTTTTGCTAGGTCAATACACCACCATCACAAATTCTGAATTATAATGACCAGCATTCTGGAATCCAATGATGACATGAATTGCAAGGAAAAATCTATCAGTAAAAGTAGAAGTTCAAACTGAGCAGGCAAAAAAGAGATAGCTTACAGCAGTGGTGGCCAACCTTAAGCATACCATGCGCCAATTTTTTCACAGACAAGTTCAGATGCACCATACAACTCAAGCACATTTTTTACCTTCTTACTTTCACGTTTGGGGTTGTAAAATAGGGATAGGGGTAGGATCTGCTTTGCTTAAGGGAGGAAAAGGAATAACTCAATCACGCAATTCAATTAATTAATTTATGCCATTTCAAAATTTGACAAACGTAATATATATCTTGAATCTGTCTTTCAATCACTCTCAATACAAAAACCACGCTAGTACACTCAATAAAACACTGCTTCAAACGCCACGCCACGATGGCTCACTCAGAACTGACGGACCATATCGAACGCTTGCCGCCCAATGGCACGTGACTTCAAACACATGATGTGTTGCTAGTGATCGGTGTTTGCGATCGTTTGAGCAGGAACGCGCAATGGCAACACCGATAAAAATATTTGTACGTTTGTAAACACGCCTAAAATAACATCTCACAAGTTCCATTCTAAGTTTCAGACACCGAGAAGTTGAACATTACCGAAGGCTGTACGAATTGAACTGAGATCACTTTGGTGTTGAAAATATTAAGATGGATTCAGTATGACACCTATTTTAAAAAAATAAGTTGGCACAAGGATGCAATGCGCCACTTGTAATCTTCCAATGCGCCACATTTGGCGCATGCACCACGGTTTGGCCACCCCTGGCTTATAGTTTGGTTTTTTACATATTACTTGAATGGGATTTGTAATACCGAAGACACAGCCATAAATGTTCTCTCCCAAATTTTATCCCAGACATTGAATGAACTTTCTGCAAGGATTCTCTAGATAATCCTACAAGACCTTGTGCAAAAAAAAAATCCTTACCAATGCCTTGCTCCTCTCCTACATACTGAATGGTGCCTTGAAGACTGATTACTTTGCAGATTCAGAAGAGCTATTCAGATATTCTTTTAAAACAGTACATAAAGAAGACTATTGTCTCTAGATGATCTTTGATGTGTTCTCTTCCTTTACAGGAGCGAATTGCCAAGAGAGGACGGAAACTGGTGGATTATGATATCAGCAGACATCACTTGGAAACCCTTCAGAATGCCAAAAAGAAAGATGAAGTTAAAATTGCTAAGGTAAAAATACCTCTTGAGGAATCCAATTAGATTCAGAACAAAGGGTTTCTTAGTCAGACATTTCAGCTTCCATCTTTGGTCACCATCCTTAGGGTCAATATGTTGGAGGAATCTGGTTGGTGGAGGAGTTCTTGGTTGTAAGGCGAAAAGTGTGGCATTGACCTCCCCCTAATTCCTCCAGTGTGCCGAACCAAACATTGTAGACTTTTTTTTTTTTTGCTTTTGCACTAGAGGAATTTCTTGGAGGGGCTAAGGGACAAATGGATTAAGACAACTACTTCACTCCTGAACCTCCTTCAGAAAGATATTGTCCTGATCCATTTTGAGATTTCAGCTCTAGAGGTGGCAGATGTGCATTCCTATCCTACAAACATTTACATCAAAGGAGACTTTGCCAGTTCCAAAATAGAATAGAATAGAATAGAATAGAATAGAATAGAATAGAATAGAATAGAATAGAATAGAATAGAATAGAATAGAATAGAATAGAATTCAATAGAATTCTTTATTGGTCAAGTGTGATTGGACACACAAGGAATTTGTCTATGCTATCAGTGTACATAAAAGAAAAGATACATTTGTCAATAATCATCAGGTACAACACTTAATGATTGTCATAGGGTACAAATAAGCAAACAATATTGATATAAATCCTAAGGATACAAGCAACAAGTTATAAGTGGGAGGAGATGGGTGATAGGAACAATGAGAAGACTAATAGTAATAGTAATGCAGCCATAGTGAATAGTTTGAGTGGTGAGGGAATTATTTGTTTAGCAGAGTGATGGCGTTCGGGGAAAAACTGTTCTTGTGTCTAGTTGTCTTGGTGTGCAGTGCTCTATAGCCTCGTTTTGAGGGTAGGAGTTGAAACAATTTATGTCCAGGATGCGAGGGGTCAGTAAATATTTTCACGGCCCTCTTTTTGACTCGTGCAGTATACAGGTCCTCAATGGAATGTAGATATATAAAAAGAGATGTAGATAGATGAGGCCAGAGAAATAGCAGCTAAATATACAGAGAAAATGGAACAATCAGCTGCTTTCCTCTACTTTTTAAAAACAAAATCTGTATGCTTTATTGTTTCATTGAAGAGCCGAGGTGGCGCAGTGGTTAAAGTGCAGCACTGCAGTTCAGCAGTTCAGCTGTTCAAATCTCACCGGCTCAAGGTTGACTCAGGCTTCCATCCTTCTGAGGTCGGTAAAATGAGGACCCAGATTGTTGGGGGCAATATGCTGAACTCTGTAAACCACTTAGAGAGGGCTGTAAAGCACTATGAAGCGGTATATAAGTCTAAGTGCTATTGCTATTGCTATTGGTCAGGAATTATCCCTTCAATTTTCAAAGAGGAAAAGCAGAGGCAATTAATTGCTAAAGGAGCAATATAAGCAGAAATAAACAACAGAAATAAAAAGCTGTTCTGGCTTCCCTGTGTAGCCTGTGGAAGGAGGGGGGGGAAGCAACATGTAAGCAGTTTGAGAAAATCCAGAAGGCTGCTTCTGGTGGCAAGCAATGGGGGAGGGGGAGAGCTGCTGCCTCTTACTTCTTCTCTAGAACATTCTTTCTCAACTTCAGCCATTTTAAGATGCATGGACTGGAGAATTCTGGGAATTGGTCCATGCATCTTGAAGTTGTTGAAGTTGAAAAACACTGCTCCAAGTGATTTGTTTTTCCTTATATTTTTGAGAAAGGGAAAACAGAAAGAACTAAGTGCTGAAGGAAAGTTGAGTAGAGATCAATCTTTCTCCAGCTGATTTCTTCCATGTGTGTTGCCAGGGCTGTGTCCAGAACTCCCAGCTCACGTGGTGAAAGTGAGTTACAGTTACAGTACATCTGGAAAGCATCAACTTATGGAAAGATAGAATGAAAATATAGTATATATTATATACTATACTAAACTATACTAAACTAAATATAGCAAGATGGAGAAAGGCAGCCCAGGGGCTCTACAAATCCCTCTGCTTTTGTGTGCTTGCAGAATGTCAACAAATCATAGACAGGCTTACACACAGTTAACTTTTTGTGTAAAGAGCACAGCACAAAGAGACAGCATGAAGCCACCCATCTACAGCCAGTCCCACATCTTAGAAGTGGGTGGCTCTCAAAAAGTCCCTACAAAGGTTACGGTGGTTTTTTTTTCTGCCCATCACAGAAGAGAAAACTTAAAAAGTTTTCTCTTCTGTGATAGTTGTACTAATCGTACAACTATCTTTTTATTTAATTGATTAAATTGAATCTTAGTTACCATTAGAGGAAAGTGTAAAATTAAAATTAGGTGTGTGTGTGTGTGTGTGTGTGTGTGTGTGTGTGTGTGTGTGTGTGTGTGTGTGTGTGTGTGTTTTAACCTGGCTCACACACATACTTTTCCTGGCTCGGCATATTTCTTGGAGAATAACCTCCAGTCTCAAAAAAAAAAAAGTTAGGCATCTCTGCAGAAGACTGTGTAACCAGAATCTGGACTTTTTAATGCTTGGCGGCCTTGCAGTTTCTGTTCCTCTAATTAATGTTTGGATTCCATAGGCTGAAGAGGAGTTCTATAAAGCCCAAACTGTCTTTGAGGAACTCAATAAAGAACTACGAGAAGAACTGCCGGTCCTTTACAACAGGTAATGCACGCTAAAGGTCCAGTTGCAATGGCAGAGGGAGTGCAGTTTTATTAAAGTTTGTTGCAAAATCAAAACCAGAAGCGCACACAGATGACTGATTCAGCTGGATTCATAAACTTCTTTATAAACATAATAATATATATATATATATTTGCAATACCATTAGCAGAGTTCTTCTTCAAGCAGTTACAGATAGCAGAGAACAGTTAGTTTCATTTCAGCAGAGTTCAGAGCGGAAGAGTACAGAGTGGAGACTGGAGCCACACCCAGCCTTAAGCTTAAGTATCAGTTTCGATTCTCTGCACAGACTCAGAAGTGGTTAGCTCCTATTGGCTGACTCAGTTGCTATGCCTATTCATTGGCTGACCTTGTTACCACTGGCTCTCCCAGTCATGAATATTCTAACAAGTTTATAACATCAGGTTTAAAATTAGGTTGCAGTCCTACAAGTCTTGACTTTACACAGCTTATCTCGATCAGGAGTATCCAACCTTGGCAACTTTAAGCCTGGCGGACTTCAACTCCCAGAATTCCCCAGCCAGCTGGGAGTTGAAGTCCGCCCGGCTTAAAGTTGCCAAGGTTGGAGACCATTGCAGACCCTTGATCTAGACTGCTAAATTCAGACTTGGGAGAATTCTACTGGACATTTAACCAGCACAGCAGATAAGAATCTCTATTACAGACTTGACTGAAACTGTATTAAGATACTGACTGCTCTCTGTCAGCATGAGAGTACAATTCTTTTTAAACCTATTGCTGCTGGTTCTGACTTTTCTCATGTTCAAATGACTCTTTGCTCTGTGCTTCGTCTTCCTGAAGCCCAGTCGTTTGGGGTTGTTGACATAGCTGACATCTCTACTCTGAAAACCTTTAGCTCCATCTCCACCATGCCTCTCATAGGAAGAATTGGGGTTGTGATTCAAAGGTCAAATATTCACATAGAAAACAAAAAAAAGAGTTTCATTCTACATTCATGTCAGTGTTCAACCCTGGGAATCTATTTATTAACTATGCAAGAGGCAGCTGAGAAAGGAAAGATGGAGATGTAAAAACATTACAGGTTTATCCTCGGCTTATGACCAGAATTGTGCCTCAAATTTCTGTTGCTAAGCGATACAGTTTTTAGCAACTTCTCTTGCTGCAGTTGTTAAGTGAATCCCTACAGTTGTTATTTATTTATTTATTTATTTATTTATTTATTTATTTATTTATCAAAACATGTACAAAATAGCAGGTATAGGTATAAACATAAACAAAAGCAAAGTAGGTACAGGTAAATTTGGAACAATAGGACAGTAAAACAGGGAAGGTAGGCACGATGGTGCGCTTATGCACGCCCCTTACAGACCTCTTAGGAATGGGGTGAGGTCGACTGTAGACAGTCTAAAGTTAAAGTTTTGGGGGTTTGGGGAAGAAACCACAGAGTCAGGTAGTGCATTCCAGGCATTGATTACTCTGTTGCTGAAGTCGTATTTCCTGCAGTCGAGTTTCGAGCGGTTTACATTGAGTTTGAATCTATTGTGTGCTCATGTGTTGTTGCAGTTGAAGCTGAAGTATTCATTGACAGGTAGGACAATGTGACATTGGTAAGTGAATCTGGCTTCCCCATTGATTTTGCTTGTCAGAAGGTCGCAAAAGGTGATCACGTGATCCTGGGACACTACAATCATCATAAATATGTGCCAGTTGCCAAGCAACTGAATTTTGCAATGGTCGTAAGTGTGCAAAATGGTCATAAGCCACTTTTTTCAGTGTCATTGTAACTTTGTACGGTCACTAAACGAGTTGTTGTACATCAAGGACTACCTGTACAACAATAACTAAGATGCCACTTAGTAACAAGACCAACTCTCAATGGATGGAAGACATTTTTTCAGAGTCAAGTTTGACCTGAAAACAACAGAAGACCATCTTCAAACATGTACAGAATTTGACTCCATAATTAAACTCAGCTCCCCAGAAACTTATTTTAAAAACATGTTGTAATTGTGGGAGGATGTACAGTCTTATAGATGCTCATATTATTATCGTGTCTTTAAGAATCCTTTTCTCCACCAATTTCTCACACGGAATATACTGTATTTAGCCATAGAATGTGCTAAAGCTGCTCCAAACTATAAAATAGCAGTGAGAGTGAGAAAGAAGAATAAGACTTGGGTGCTTCCCAGCTGAAGTAATGAAGGTGACTTTCTAATGGGGATCATAGGAGACCAATCAGATCACAGTCAAAAGTCTTTAGTTGCACCACTTCTAATTCCTTCTCTGGTATTTGGCTGTAACCCTAACCCTAACCCTTAACCCTTAACCCTTCAGACAGTCCTGAAGATTGTTTAAACAGAAAAGTGCAAGTGGCAGAATAAAGGCAGAGAATAAGTTGAATTTCTCCAGACTCTGCTGTGAAAGCACATTATGGACTATGCGTGAGTTGGGATTATATTTGGTGCTGGGAACATACTGAGGCCTGGTGGCCATAGGATGGCAGCATAATCGAGGTAAAGTGAATATTAGTTCTCTGTGTGATTTAGAAGGAAACTACTAATGGCTTGTAGAAGAAAAAAGAAGACAATACAACAAACCCAAATGATTAGGCTGTTCATTTCAACCCAAATTCTCCCATTTATTCCTCTTTTCTCTAACACGGAGTTCCTGAAATGCCTGATGTCACCTTACTGGGCACTTTGTTGCCTTTCCACCTGCCATCAATGTTGGGGCTCGTCAGGTTAAAGTCTCCCATTCTTAAAGCCAGTAGGAGTGCATTTAGGTATCAAACCTAAAACAGGTTTAGGTGCCAGATACAAGTTCAAAATTTCACTCAGACTCAAAGTTGGATGGGCAAGCCTAATTTAACATCACCAAACTGTTGTAAAATGTTATAGTTTCCAGATTTTTTTAGGAGGAAACACAACAGTGACATTTACAAAGTGACCAGCCAGCATTCTAAATTAACCTATTAAGTTCAATATATTGTGTTTATGATGTTTTGCCACCCAGAGTCTTTGCAGAACAGCCTTACCAAATGAAAGAATGAATGAACAGATGAATGAATGAAAACTAACTAATGGATTGTGATCACACAGAACGTTAGTTCTGCACATTAAACCAATGCAACCAGTAGGTCTTCTCTTGGCCCAATTAAGTATGGAGTCCTTGGTGCTCTCTGAGCTTGTTTGTTTTCTTGCAGACGTTTCATTACCCAAACTAGGTAACATCATCAGTGCACTGGTGATGTTACCTAGTTTGGGTAATGAAACATCTGCAAGAAAACAGCCAAGCTCAGAGAGTACCAAGAACCCCTCACGTCAACCCTGAGCTACAAATATTCTCCTTTATTAGTAACAGTTAAGTGTGTTGTGCGAACACAGCCACAGAAGCTGTTATGCCATCCCTAGAACAGGCTTAACAGATGAAGAATGAAAGAACTTCTCCCAAATCAAGAAGGAATGTAAAAAATCATGGGAGTGATGCTGTTCTGCCCATGTTGCTTAATTGCCTTGCTGACACAATATGCTAAGTAGACCAGACTTGAAAACCAAAGTTAGGAATACTAAAACTACTTTTATTATAGGGTTACAGTAATAGAATCATGCAAGTCTGAAAGCGCCTCCCTCCCCCCGCCTGTATCCTAAAGAGAATTAGGGAGGGGAGGGTCTGAGACATTTTCTCAAATCCTATTTTTGCTTTGGTCTCATGTTTCTTTTCATCAGACTGCGACCTTGGAAGTGGTTCTTCTCTTTTTTCCTCAGGGTTATTCTCACAGCCCATCACACAACGTCATCATTCCATCCGTGGAGTCCTCAGTCCCCTCAAAATTCTTAAGACTAGGCCCCAGTCCTCAAACGGCCACAAATTCTAAAGTTAAACTGAATTCCCTGAATATCTTGTGGTATTCTTGTGATATTGCCCTTTCCTTCAGTTGACCGCATTGATTTAGAAGTAATTTTCATGGCTTTTCTATATGGAGACATTTCCCCCTCATCCTAATAACCATTATTTTATCCACACATCTGTCCCTAACAATTGTATTAGTGCTAGTACCATTATGCTGGTCTTATGTCTTCTGGTGAATTTAACCAAGGTAATCTGCTGGAGAATATAAACTGGGTTGTCTGAATATCAACAGCTGAGACTGGGGCTTAGTCAGGTTCCACTGGCAAAAAAATTGTGAAGGATCTGTGTATGCATATAAAAAGGTTAAATCATGGCAACTTTGGTCCATTTGCCATGATTTAATATTTTTACATGATTTTGGCTGGATGATTGAATCTACATTTACATATAGATCTGGGTATGCTCAACTAGCATGATTTCAATTTTTTCCAAATGCCCTCACAAAAGAGGTATTCATAGAAACACAAAGGGGAACTGTCATCTTTTGTGTCAAATCCTCTTCGCATCTGATAAGTACAGATGCACACACAGACTTTGTATCTTGTGTTAAACCATCCTTTCTCTGACCATGATTTATTAAATATACTACATTTTAATATAGGATTTTGTGTTTACAGGTAGTCCTGAACTTACAAACATTCATTTAGTGATCAAAGTACTGAAAAAAGTGACTTACAACTGGCCCTTGCACTTACAACCATCTCAGGATCCCCACAGTCACGTGATCAAAATTTGGGTGCATGTATTTGACACAGGGTGTATTTGCAACAGGTTGCAGCATCCCCAGGCTATTTGATCTCCATTTAGCACTTTCCTGACTAACTTCCAACAAGCAAAGTCAATGAGGGAAGCCAGACTTACCTAACAATCATGTGATTCATTTAACAACGGCAGTGATTCACTGCAGTTGGACATGTCTCATTTAACAACCACCTTGCTTAGCAACAGAAATTCTGCTTCCAATTGTAATCGTGAGTCGAAGACTACTTGTATACAATCTCCCATAACAATGAGAAATCCCATTCTCCCAGAAAGCTAACCCATTGAGTAAAATATTCTAACCTAATAGTCATTGAAATACATTAGTTTGCTAGTTGAGAGGTGAGGAGGGAGTGTGGACTGCCAAGTGACTTATCTGTACTCTGAAGAAGTGTAAATCATGTTTTCTTGCTGCAATAAGTTGTTCGGCTCACAAATGGGTTTTTTTTCTCCTCATTGAGTTGCTCAGCTAACTTAACAATGATTTGCTTGTTGGTCTTCATTCTTTCCTAGTCGAATTGCATGCTATGTGACAATATTCCAGAATATTTCCAATTTGAGAGATATCTTCTACAAGGAAATGAGTAAGGTAAATATGCAGGGGTGGAAAACATACAATTTATTTAGAAAAGACTCCTAATCAGGGGTGGGTTCCTACCGGTGCGATCCGGTGCGATCCAGTGCTCCGTTCCGGTAGGGGGACCGCCGATTGTGTAATATTGGCGCGACGGCTCCGGTGTTTTCTTTACCGGTCAATGCGCACCGCCATCTTTTTTGTGAAATTTTTCATGGGTTTGGCTCTCTGCCAAAGTAAAATTGTCCTTCTGCGCATGCGCAGAGAGCCGAAATCGCACGAGAGGAGGTGCACACATGCACACGTAGCGAGCGAGCGTGCACACAACACCGCGATGTGCACCAGTAGGAGATGGTAAGAGGAACCCCCCCCCCTGCTCCTAATGTCTGTCTGCGGCCCTCCCGAGCTCCATTTTCGCTGGCAGAGGGTTGCTGGAGGCCATCACAGCCAAAAACATAGCTCGGGAGCCCATTTTTGCTGGCAGAGTGCTCGGGCCACCAAAGGAGCCCCCAACACGAATGACGTCGAGCTGGCCATGTCTACAGTGGCCATGCCAACCCTGGCCCCCCAAGGTCAAACACAACCCTGATGCGGTCCTCAATGAAATCAAGTTTGACACTCCTGGCCTAGACATTCGTGTTTGAACATAGATCTTTTTAACAGTTACATTTTATTGTGTTCTACTAATCTAGATGAAATGTTAATATATATTGCTAGTCCATGACTGTTATGCCATATGTTAAATAAAATAAATAAATAATGAGATCTGATCAGAATTACCCCCAATTCTATACACACAAACACCATTTATTTAGTTTTGTAAATTTCCTGCAAATAACAAATACTGAATCAACTATTCAAGTTGCCTCCTGCCTGCCCAGGTAAAGGCAAATTCCTTCTTCCCTCAACAGCTTCAGCTTTTGAATGGATATGGGAATGGCCAGCTTGTGCAGGCAGTTCTGTTGATCACACCGATTAAAGTAAAGGAATCCTTGAATGAAGCTCAACTCTTAGTGATTTCCGGAATGCATCCATATAGGAAAAACATGGAATTCATTTGTTTATGAGGCAGATTGGTCTGGGATGTTTTAATCTCTGACCCAGTGAATTTTTGATAGTCTCCCATCCAAGGGGCGTGCATAAGTGCACCAACGTGCCTACCGCCCCTGTCCTAATGTTCCCTCTTTCAGTACCAATCTTATGTATATAAACAATGTTACATCTATGTATATTACCAACACGTACTTGACAAAATAAAATAAAATAAAATAAAGTATCCATTTGATCGTACCTTGCCCAAATTTTTAAGATCAGGCAAATTTGGCTAAGAGTGCAGTCTGCAGTAGCCATGGACACTTAGATAGAACCCATTTTCTCCCTCTATGTCAGCCTTTCCAGGCAGACCAGACAGGAAACACAACCGCATAAGCTATTCCTTTTTTACTGTAAAGCTATATTAATAGATACATTAATAATAGAATCTTGCAAGTCTGAAAGTACAGTTCTCCTGCCATCTGCTTTACAGTCTGAGAAAAGAGGGAGAGTCTGTTTTGAGGTGCTTGCTTCGTCCACTATCCAGTGGGTTATGCTGTCTCTTATCCCCTAGGTAGCATCTGTTTGCCCTGTCTCCCAAGGTCTTTCTCACATACCATTACACTCTAACTGAGGATGATTCTCAAAGCAGAGATGCTAGATCTACCAATCAAAAGATACTAGGCAACTCTCCCATATTCCAAACAGATTCAGACAACAGTGTGAAAACACAGCAGGGTTACAGTTGGGTAATAATGTCCTAGGGTTCACCATCAGCACTCTGTAAAATATTGTGCACGGGGTCCAGAAAAACCATGGACTCTTCTATAGCAATATTGGCCAAGTCTTTCCATCACATTATTGTATTTTTCTTCTGTGTGGAAATGTCTGCAAGTTGGTTGTGTTCTGCTAAACCCTGCAAAAGTGGAAGGATGTGATTTTTACGTAATATTCAGAAATTGATATTTCAATTGTTGAGCCACATGTTCCATTTTCACTGAGAGAAGGAAGAGTTATTATTCAGCCAATGGCACCTTGAAATCCTCATCAAGAATAAATTCAGGAAACAGAGTTAATAAGTTGAACGAGTGAGGATTGTAATAATAATAAGATAGTGATGATAAAGTTGAAGATGATTATGGTGATGTGTCCTTGTGATTGTTGGGTATGAATGTTTTTCCCCCCAATTCTTCCTGCTTCTAGCTAAACCATGATTTGTATGATGTAATGAGCAAGCTGGAGAACCAACATTCCAATAAAGTCTTCATCATTAAAGGGATCTCCAGGTAAGTGATTTTCTTTTTGCTACAGATACAGGAATGCTGAGGGGAAAAAATCTCCCTCTCTTTCCAAGTAGCTATCAAGTGATCTAGCTTGTTTGCTTTTGTTATGGATTAGAAGATTTAGAACACATCTTCACTAAAAGAGATTCTTAAGATTATTTAGAAGAAAATATTCATAAAATCAAGACGTGGGTTTTTTTTAAATATAAGTAGCAACCCTAGAGCAGCCAGAGAAAAAGCAAACAAACACAGAGACCTTTTGGAGGGGCATCTCTGCTTTAGTAAGATTGGAGAAAGAAAGGAAGGAAGGAAGGAAGGAAGGAAGGAAGGAAGGAAGGAAGGAAGGAAGGAAGGAGAGAGAGAGAGAGAGAAAGAAAGAAAGAAAGAAAGAAAGAAAGAAAGAAAGAGAAAGAAAGAAGAATGAAAGAAAGAAAGAAAGAAAGAAAGAAGAGAGAAAGAAAGAAAGAAAGAAAGAAGAAAGAATGAAAGAAAGAAAGAAAGAAAGAAAGAAGAAAGAATGAAAGAAAGAAAGAAAGAAAGAAATAAGAGAGAAAGAAAGAAAGAAAAAAGAAAGAAAGAAAGAAAGAAAGAAAGAAAGAAAGAAGAGGGGGAGGGAGGGAGGGAGGGAGGAGAGGGGGGAGGAAGGAAAGATGGAGGGAGGGAGTAATGAAAGAAAGGAAAGGAAAGGAAGAAAAGAGAGGGAGGGAGAAAGAAAGAAGAAAGAAAGAAAGAAAGAAAGAAAGAAAGAAAGAAAGAAAGAAAGAAAGAAAGAAAGAAGAGGGGAGGGAGGGAGGGAGGGAGGAGAGGGGGGAGGAAGGAAGGAAAGATGGAGGGAGGGAGTAATGAAAGAAAGGAAAGGAAAGGAAGGAAAGAGAGGGAGGGAGAAAGAAAGAAGAAAGAAAGAAAGAAAGAAAGAAAGAAAGAAAGAAAGAAAGAAAGAAAGAAAGAAAGAAAGAAAGAAAGAAAGAAAGAAAGAAAGAAAGCTTTTGCAATAATTTCAACCATACCGGTAGCTGATTCTATTACTTCTGAACCATTATTGAAAAAGGTAAAGCCTATTCTGAAGTTCAGTGACCACCGAAATAATGAGGTGATTTTAGTTACCGTAGCTTGAAACTAAAAGTAATTAATAATTCCACAGGCTCTTCTTGAATATAACAGCACTTCTTCTATATAATTATCTTCAAAGGAGTCTTTTAATTAGAGCTAGTACTGAATTTTACCTATTGGCAAATTTAAAAACTGCCTTGCTGTATCACTCAGTTTCTGCCATACAGGTGAAAAGGAATCATGCAGTTAAAGGAGCATTGGGACCAGACAGCTGATCTCTTGCAAAATTCATGCTCTTTTCCTCATGCATTCTTATACAACTTGCATGAGAATGAAGAGAGAGGTTGTTCCTTCCAGCAATTTTGGCATGTGTGCTTCAGGTGAAGCTCAATTATAGTGACAGGTGCTCGGTTGCGATATCTGGAACCCCATATCCGTTTTTGCTCACAATAAGGATCCATTTTCACTGCACTGTAGAAAATACTTATAATTTCTATGGAAAGCAAGTGTATAGTAAGAGACAGACAATGTCTAACAAGTCTTTTAACACCTAGTGGGTAATACAACCTGGAGAAGGGAAAGCTACAGAATTTCTGATGGCTAGAATTCTACCTGAACAAGTTTCAGTGCTGTGAAGAATACAGCTTGTCCCAAGTAGCTGCTTCCCTGAATTTGCTCGTAATGACTGTCCCCAGAAGTAAACTTTAACTTCGATACTGACTTAGGATGATGCGAGTGGTAGTCTAATACAATCTGAAGGGCATCGTGAGGTGAGATTTAATGAGGAATAGCCTTCAAGCCACATGTTCTCCCAGCCGTTTCCGACTGAACCACAAAAATTAATTAAGTCATACAGTCGTTCAGAATTGACTGTGTAGTTTTCTGCTGTTTCAAAGTATGTTAATGCTTTTACACTTCTTTTATTTGGCATTTGAAACGCCTACATATGGCCTTCATTTGGGTATAAATGTCTAAATAGGGCTTTGATTCTCAAACGGGTTGAGGCTGCAACTCCCCAAATTCATAACCAGAAGTGCAAAGTGAATTCCAGATGAAGATTCTTGGACTTGTAATCTCAGCATATATGAAGGCTGCCCAGCTGGGGAATGCTGAACTAATTAAATGTTGGATTGTTGGAGGTTGCATATTCAAATATTCTAAGACTGGCTAATGTGTTTTTTTTTCCTCCCAATGCAGCAACAGAGGCTCTTTGGTTATTTCATCCCCAGTAAGCCCAACCAGCAACTGTTTTCTGCCAGCAGGGAATAGCATAAATGAGGTCTCCACATCTCTCCTTGCCCCAAATCAAGAAACAGAAACTATTTCAGCCACCAAGGTGGCATCCACAACTGCATATGATGATGAAGCAAAAGAAGAGGTCAAAGAATTGCAAAATGAGGCTGGCCAGGGTGCCGAGTCAGACTCTCAGGCTGCTAGTGAAACAGAAGGCAAAAGCCAAGAGATCCAACTGGAAGAGCTTGAGGTGGTTTCCGGCAGGACCCTCGAGGTAGTGGCAAAGAACCTTGCAGCCGAGATTTTATCACAGGCAATGGTTGAAGCTACTGGCAAGAGGCAAAGCATTTCTAAAGATTCAGAAGATCCTGCACAACAGCCCTTCTTGGAAGAAAACATTGAAGCTAATGATACACCTGGAACAGAGGATGGTTCTCCACCCCAGGCAAAGAATGAAATCCCAACTCTACTGAAACACGACCTTGAGCATGCCAAAGAGATCCAGGATGAGATGCAGATTGAGAAATCGAATGGTCAGGACCACAAAGGGCCGCCGGAGGAGAGCTCTTCTTGCCCTGAAGATGATCCCCAAGGTCTTCTCTCTTCAACCAAAAATGAAGGAGTCTCAGAAGAGGTGCTGTCTGCAACCGATGATTCTGCTCCACCCAATACAGAGACAGATGAGAGTAGCCACAGCTACAGAGATGTAGAAGATGATAACAGTAGCAGTGAAGGAAGCATGGAAGAAATTGAGATTTCCCCCAAGGGTACCAATGCTCAGGTAAGAGACGAGAAGAAACCTCACCAACCAGGGGTGGAATTCAGCTGGTTCGGACCGGTTCGGGCAAACCGGATGTTAATTTTACATCTGGTTTGCCGAACCGGTAGTTGCAAGGACTGGCTGACCACGCCCCTCCCACCCCACCCCTCCCAGGAGTCTCCATGTGGCCTGTTTTGGATGCCAGGTACGTGCAGGGCCCATGCAGAGGCTCTGGGAGGGCGAAAAATGTGCCTACTGGAAGTACCGGAAGTCTGGAAATGGGCCCGTTTCTGGCCTCCAGAGGGCCTCCGGAGCCCGGGGAGGCCTTTTTCGCCCTCCTGAAGGCTCGAGAAAAACCTCTGGAGCCTGGGGAGGGTGAAAATGCCCCCCCTGCCATGGTGCAGGAGGCCGAGTAGGCCACACCCCCATGGCCATGCCCACCCAGCAACCAGGCAGAGAACCAGTTGCTAAAATTTTTGAATTCCACCCCTGTCACCGACCCCTTTTCCAGTTGCTAATTAGACATAAAAAAACAACTGCTGTAGCTAAAATATTCCAACAGGGTACCTAAAATAAGTGTTGCAACAATGCAAGGATGCG